>PVHX01009885.1:0-73404 GCA_004024805.1 Geosciurus inauris | reverse complement strand
AAGCAGTTTGGAGATTTCTTAAAAAACTTGGAATGGAACTACCATTCGATCCAGCTATCCCACTCCTTGGCTTATACCCTAAAAATTTTAAAACAGCACACTACAATACAGCAGTCACCTCAATGTTTATAGCAGCACAATTCACAATTGCAAAACTATGGAAGCAACCCAGATGCCCTTCAATAGATGAATGGATAAACAAACTGTGGTACATATACACAATGGAATATTATTCAGCAATAAGAGAGAATAAAATTATGGCATTTGTAGGCAAATGGATGGAACTGGAGAACACTATGCTTAGTGAAGTAAGCCAATCCCAAAAAACTAAATGCCAAATGTTCTCTCTGACTAGTGGATAAGAATACATAAGGGGGGGTGGGAACGGGAAACACAGGAGAAATGCAGGAACTCTAGACGTGGTTGGGGGAGGTGGGAGGAAGGAAAGGGGAACGGGCATAGTAATGATGGTTGTTTGAGAAGGTCATTACTACCCCTGGCACATCTATGAAGACTCCAATGGTGTGACTTTATCTGGTTTGCAATCAGAGAAATGGAAAAACTGAGCTCTGGTTATGTACTATGACTTGAAATGCATTTAAATAAAATAACTAAATTAAAAATAAATAAATAAATAAAAATAAAAGATTCGTTTGCGTAAAGCTTATCTTTCCTAGCTAGGAATGACATGAGCTACACATATAAAAATTATCCACTCGTTTAGTCCCAACATTTTTGTCTGTGAGACAGAAGTCATGATAAAAAATACCTTGTTGGCCTGTCTGGGTCTCCACTTTCTCTGGATGACATGTCGGCAGTTTTTCAGTGATAAGTTCTAACCTAGCCACAGCAGAATGCAACCAGACTTCAACTGACCTCTTTGATATTAGGTACTGTGAGAGACTTTTTCTTAGACAAACAAAAAATGGAAGGACACTAATTCACAGAACTGCAGTAAGATGGCTCTCAACTTCAAAATTTCAAGATTTCCATTTTGTATCCTGTTGAACATAATAGAACACCCTTGACTGAACACATAGACACTGTGTGAGTTGGGTCAGTGATAATTTGTACATTGAAAAAGTATTCTGCTTAATAATTGATATCATTCCAGAAAGAGCTCGAGCTTATTCAACATTTTTGTCTGTTACTCAGATGAAGACATAGAAGGCTTATTCAACAAATTTATAGAAAGCACAATGGCTCATGTAGCAGGCAACAGCTTCAGAATTTAAAAAGATCTCAACAGGCTTCAGCAATTGTATGAAATCTACAATAAAAAATAATAGGAATCAATATAAGGTCTGTAACACCTCAACTCTAGATGCAGGATATCAGAAACTGTGGCAGCTGACAATAAAACAGGGGCTGAGCAGTCACCCTTCTACTTCATTTGAGATAAGAAGGCTCCCTTGAAATTTTATGAAATTTGGTCCCTGTTGACAGGAGTCAAACATTAGAAACAAAAAGAGATGACAACTTCACTTTAGACTTTTAAGACAGAAGTTACACTATGGTTTTCATCCTTTAAGGATGAAAAGGCTTCCTTTAAAAGAAGTTTGAAAAATAGTAGCTCATTGGGAAGAGTAAACAGGAAGTGAGTGGGCTTAACCTGGAATATTCCCTCAGTTGTTCTTAAGTTTTCAAGACTTTGAAACTTCTGAAGAACAACGGACAGGTATTTTGTAGCATATCCCTCCATTTGGCCTTGTCTGAAGTTTCCTTTTTTTTTTTTTTTTTAAGTATAGATTTTGGAAGATTTTTTTTTTTTTATAGCAAGCCCTCTATAGCAGTGATGTAGTTTTCTTCTCAGTGCATCATATATGAAGGCACAAGATAACCATATGCCTTGATACTGCAGAGATTAGCCTCAACCATGTTAAGGTTTGTTTCTACCAGGCTTCTTCACTGTAAAATCACAAAATTTCCCTTTTGCAATTAATAAACATCTTGTGTAGAGGTACTTAGCAAGTATCTAGTTTCTCATGTTTTACTCACTAATTTTAGCCTCTGTTAGTGCTTCCTGCTTACAACAACTATTTTGATACATCTGTCAAATGGTGACTTTCTATTTGCATTATTCCTTCTACATTTATTAATTAAAATGTTACTGTAAGAAAGAGCTTTCTCTTCTCTGTTAATTATTAATTCAACCATATCAATATAATATTTAAAAATTAGAATAGTAATATTTATTTTATTCCATGAGTTTTAATCTGTTTTCTTCCGGTTTTGATGCCAGATCTGTTTCTGTGTGCTTCAACATCCTTTTAATATATTCTCTCCTTGTTTTTTTTTTTTTTTTTGAGTACTTGCTGATTTCTGACACCACAAGACATTCTAGAGTCATCTTATACTCTTCTTTTGTTCCAGTCCTGGAAAGTTGAGAAGAATTTTTTGGAATCAGCCATTTCTGCAAGAAATCTTGATTCCTTTTACCAGAGAATAGCATTGACAAACCAAGATCTGGATATGTGTTTATTGCCCCTGAGGTGTGACTTTTTCTAGGCTCTCTTAGCAGAGAGAACTGAAAATTATGTACATGCATACCCACATATACACTCACATATACACATGCCAGTTTCTATACCTACCTATCTGTAATTGTTTTAGGAACCATGGAGTCATGCTAATACTTAATGTTCTAGTCTAATACCACAGGACTGCTTCAAATTCTATCTCTTTTCTTATTTGTAAATCTCTCACAATAAGAAGCCTAGATGTCATTGGACACAATATATTAACATATTTATTTAGTCCCATATTACACATAAAGTAGTCTCAGAATCACTAACTCATACTCCTACAAAGAACAAATTAAATGACTAATACCCTATACTGTGTATAGTTCTTCCTCCTGACATACCAGAGGGTACATAGTCAAAAGGTTTTTTTTTTCCAAACAGATTCACATCAATTCTTTTTTCTACTCCCTTTAGAGTAGTTTTGATATTTGTTTATAATGTAGTTAACAGGTTAATGTTTAGATTACATTTTGGGTTCCTCCTCTTTCCTAATTAATTTTAATTATTTTTTTGTACATGAGAAATATTAGTATGTTAGTCTGTTTTCCATAACTGCAAAAAATTACTGAGACTGGGTAACTTTATAAAGAAAAGATTTATTTAGCTTGCATTTCTGAAGGTTTAAGGGCATGCATTGGCTCTGGTGAGGAACGTGTGGTAGATCACACGAGTATGCATGAGTCGGGGAGATCACATCGGAACATGAAGCCAGAGTGAATGGAGTGGCTAGGCTTGCTCCTTCTGTAACAATCTACACTCAAGAATTAACCTAGGGGCTGGGGTTGTGACTCAATGGTAGAGTTCTTGCCTAGCATGTGTGAAGCACTGGGTTTGATCCTCAGCACCACATAAAAATAAATGAAATAAAGGTATTGTGTCCATCTACAACTTTAAAAAAAGAAGAATTAACTTGGGTTTTCTTTTCCGTTCCACTGGTCTGTCTTCTCATGAGCCAGTATAATAAGATTTTGATTACAAAGGCTTATAGTGTATGTTAATGTCTGGAAGTTTTTCTTTCCTGGTGTTTTTTTCTGAACATTTTTCTATGTTTGCTTTTCAATATGAACTTTACTATTGATTTGTCTCACTTTGTTTTTAAAATGCCAACATGGAATTCAATTTAAAGATGAAAGCTAATGGGAGAGAAAGTTTACTTTAAACACTTTAACAATGAGATCTGTCCCAAGGCACGTGCTTGGCCATTCTCACACAAGAACTATGTCAATTCTTCCTGAGAGTGCACCCCCAGTGACCTCAGGACCTCCAATTAGACCCCAGTCCTAATGGTCACTTTTTAACATTGCCACACTAGGCATCAACTTTCTAACACATGAACCCTTGAGGGAAAAACCTTATCCAAACCACAATTATTAACATTGTTCTAAAACTCAGAATTATATCAGAAGCTATGTGTCGTCGAAAGTGTCATCTTCATCTTGTGCTTTCTACTTCATTTTCATTCTTCCACTTTTCCTCCTCGTTCTCATAACCCTTGTTAGTAACCAATCTTATTATTTCCTATTTTATCTTCACTGTAGTTTTTTTGCAGAAATAAGCAGATACATGTATTTTTTCTTATTTTCCCTTTATGTTTACAAAAACAAAGAAATCTACTATAGACGCTCCTTTGCACTTCTGGTTTTCCCCTTTTCAAGACATCTTGGAAAGCATTCCTTGTCAATCACATAGCTCATTGTTCTTGTATGCCTGCTACCTAATATTCTGTTATGCAGATGCATCAAAATTTATTCAACCACTCTTCTATTTGTGGATATTTAGTTGTTCTTCACATTTTATGATTACAAACAGTAACTACTATCTTTGGTCTTCTCCCCATCAGTATTTATTTATTTTTATTTTTTATTTTTGGAGAGTAATTTAAAAGTCACTCTTAAAATTATCATTTTAGTAAAAATTACAGGAGTCACAATCTATGGATAGCGATTCTTAAAAGGCAATAGATACATATTATGCCTGAATTCAGTTACAAATGAAATGAGCTGCCTGATCAAAGTCTCTGATAACAGTTTTATTCAATTTACCCAATGCCCCTGAGGATTTTTTTAATTAATTAATTAATTTAAATGCATTTCAAGTCACAATACATATATAGAGCTCAATTTTTCCATCTCTCTGGTTGCAAACAAGATAGAGTCACACCATTTCTGTTTTCATACATGCACCTGTGGTAGTGATGTCCGTCTCATTCCACCATTTTTGATACTCCCATTCCCCTCCCCTCCCCCCACTTCCCCCTTGCCCCATTCAAAGTTCCTCCATTTCTCCCATGTTCCCCACCCCCACTCCCCTTATGTATCAGCATCCACTAATCAGAGAGAATATTTGGCCTTTGGTTTTTTGGGATTGGCTTACTTCACTTAGCATAATGTTCTCCAATTCCATCCATTTACCTGCAAATGCCATAATTTTATTCTCTTTTATTCCTGAGTAATATTCCGTTGTGTATATATCCCCATCAGTTTTTAAGAGTTCTTTCCAAAGTAAGGATAAAGACTTTTGTGACAAATGTCACTGGAAAACATTGACACAGTTCATCCATCCAAAATATCACAATTAATGCTGGGAGAAAAGGAAATATAACAAGAACCCTGACAAATATACGTATGTGATATATTTGTGTATATAAATACACAATATTTATATTAATATAAATACATAATAAAAGTCTTGTGCAATCAATTTTCTATTCAACTAGGGTTACATGAATCTTTTTGCAAATAATCTTCCCCTTTATTTGAAGTCTATCAGACCTCAAGTCTCTTAGAAAAAGAAAAATATTCAAAGAACAAAAATTATAAATATAAGGATAAAGCACATGATTTTCTGAATCAAATAATTGATTTTAAATCCACATTTTGCCTCTTTCTCAGCAATGTCAACAGTTTTCTTAACTTGCCCAAACTCTAGTATTCTCATGTATAAAATGAGGATGACCATAGGGTCATAGGGTCTGCTTTCTAAAACTGCTGTTAGGATTACATGACGACATCTACAAAGCACTTAGGAGATGATTCCATAAGCAGTTGCTATTGTTACTGAAAGTTCATGCTTATCTGGGGAGAGAAAAGTAGCTCAGAGCTTTCCTCTTCAGGTTGCTCCTCCTGCCCATTTCACAAAGTCCTGGTATCTATGAAGAACAATGAAGAACAGAGCATTAGTGCCTTCCTACAAGGTCTTGATTGGCCAGCCATGAGCTCTATCAGAATCATAGGAGCTTGTAGTTTACCCTTGTGCTCCCCAGACACAGATGGCTGATACAGCAGACTCCCAAAAGGCAAAAGCTTTGTGTTTCATGCATTTCGATCTCTATCATTCTTAGTTTAACATATGGCATGAGGAGTATATCATTTTTTTTCCTCTAGACTATTATGAAGGAGGAAGAAAATCTTATCTTCTCAGAATGTTTTCAAGCTGTTGGTTATGCCAAAATGTCTGAGCTAACTAAGAACACCCACAATAATCCTTACTATCTAATGGGTTTATTATATCTCTACATTTTATTAACTTATGCTGGTTTTCATTCTCTGTTGAATGGTTGGTACTTGCATATTGACATCAAAGAAAACACCCCAAATGCATGAATCCAACAATATATCTGGTATCTCATGAAAGGTATATAGGGAATACCATACAGATGTGCACATGTGTAGGCACATTCACACAGAGACAATCGTTTTATTCAAGATATGACCATTTAAGTTTATCAGCAACCAAGGATATAGTAAGGATACAATGAATGTTTTTTGCAAGACTTGATAGAAGAATTAATTACTTTATTGAGTAGGTAAGAATAAAGAATATTATAAGCTCACATATATGTATGTACATAGCCACATATTTTCTAAGATTTCTTTAATCCTCAGAGCTATGTATTATTTTAATATTATCCACATAAACTTCCCCTTTTTCACATAAATACCATTGCTGTTTTAAGCAAATGGGGCTGCTAAATGATTCAACCAGATATTTCTTCTTCCTACGGGAGTAGCAGATGTACACCAGGAATCAGTTACTTAATTCCCCTAATCACCCTTTTCTTTCCTTCCTCTTCATTCTCTGCTTGGAAACTTCCATGTTCCCCAGTGTACTAATAGCTGACCCTGGAAACTGGCAGAAACCAAAACCTTCTCTTGAAAGCAGCAGGCTCCATATGGTTGCTTCAAGCATGGAGGGTGACCCTGCCAAGTCTCCTGCAAAGGGATTTTACATAGCAGAGAGGCAAACGTGTCCCTTTAAATGTTAGTCATTAAGCCAGAGAGAAGAAATCGGTTTCCTGATGAAAGGCAGTTAAAGTACTTTCCAGCCTCTGATCTGCAACCTATAGGAAGTTTTGTACAATGGCTGCTCAATGCCAAGCATTAAAAATAAATGTAATCATCAGATGATTAGCTATAAAACCTTCCCTCAAAAAATGATAGAGCTGTCAGTTACAATCAAACATACATATGCATATTTGAGAACAGGGAGACCAAGAATAACTTTGTGTGGATGAAACCAGTGCTATGTGTGTGTGAGGGTAACAGAGGCTATGACATAGCATATGAAGTCAATGGTGGAGTTGTTATTATTTATACATGAGTAAAGATTACAAATGCAAGCCCCAGCTCAGATCTCTCACCCCCTGGATCTGTGAAACCTGTCACTCAGTCTCCCGCGGTGTGTCTTCCTGTCTCGGAGCCATTGGACCACCTGCTGTCAAGACTCTCATCTACTGCATTGCCCGAAGGCCTCGATGATAACAGCATTGATTCCAATGTACATCTAATTACTTCTCATAATCTATTCATTTCACAATAGTGTAGTGAAACATCTGTCACATCATAAACTCTTTAGTAGCCTTATCAAACCACCAAAACACACTCTGCTGCCAGTTGGCAGCTTCCTCGGTTTCCCGTTTATTAATATGATGCAAACATTTCTAGTCCTTTTTGCAGCTTTAGACGAATTTCCCCAATGACCATTGAAGCAGAACCGGGCAAACTGCAGTTTAAATGTCTGTATATTACCTATTGAGGGACAAATCTGGATGTCATACAGAAATCAGTTAAAATAGCACTGTTTCCTTGGAGGAATCAGCCCTAAATAAAGTTCTTCCATTTGTAACAGTGAAAGACAGGGCTCCTTCCTGGCCTTCAACGTGTCTGATTAATTTCCTAAAATAAGCCTCTGGGACATAATTGCCTTTGAATAGGATATTGCACAGAAAAGCCTTTTACCTTCATATGCCTAAATTTACCTTTGGGGAAGTTATGCTCTTTTTCTTTCCTTTTTTTCTCTCTTCACACTTTCTCTTCATCTCAAATTTCTTTTCTTTCCTAGGAAACCTAGTAAAGACCCATCACGTCATAGTAGATCTGAAAATAGTGCTACTATTTTGTGATAAAGTCTATGCAAAGTTCTGACACAATACAGATATAATATCTTCCATGGAAGAGATCCATTACCAGGTCCTGATGGTTGGTGGACTTCCTTCAACCCCTCCTTCAGATCCAGTTGAATGTCTCTTTCATAGAGCAGCTCTCCCACGAAGAGTTACTCAGACTTTTGTTACATGCACATTATGGCTTGACATCTCTATTCATGCACTTAACACAATAATTGAGAATCATTGTTGTGCATATCTGCCTTTTTCTAGATGATTAATCCCTCCAGGGTAAAGACTATGACTTTTTCATGTTTGTATCCCTGGCAACTTGCTAGTGCCTGGCACCTCAGACACTGTCAAATAGCTACATAAGATTTTCTAGTTCATTAAAAAACAAAACAAACAAACAAACCTGGAGAAGTGTAGTTTCAGGAGCTGCTTTACAATAATTCTGAAGTATAACTTCTTAGATTCTGCTCTAATGATGATAGCCAGTGCTAGGCCCTATCCTAAGTCTTCCATATTTAGTCCTTAAAACAACCCTGTGAGATAGGTAACAGTCATGACCTATGCTAGAGCTAAGGAATGGAGGTGCAGAGCGCCTAAATGCCTCACCCACGGGTCACACAGCTGGGAGTTGGTGTGTGACCTCTGCAGTCTGACTCCAGTCCCTGCTCTTAACTCTCACACTACTTAGCCCTTCTATAGCTAAACTGTCCTGTTAACTGCAGGTGGTTCTGACATCATGTCATTGGTTTCTCTTTCTTGAGCAACTCTAGAAGATATGTAGAGACACAGAGACAATTTCCAAGCTGTCCATGTGGGTTCATAGGATGTATATGTGGCCCTCTTCATTCACATGTTGTTGTGTCAAGTGAATCCAAAGCTTTGATATCTTCTTTCGAATTCTTTCTTGATATCACGAGAAGAGGGGGCATTTCTTACATCTATAGAGGTCACTTAAGCTCTTTTTGTGTTTTCAGTAGAGACTGAAATAAATCACTTCTGATACAACTATCAACTTTTTAAAAATCCCTCCAAAAAGGCATAGATATTAGAAGTTTCTGCGGATATATTCCTGGGATCCACCAGAACATAAATTTATTTCTTGTAAAGCATTACATATCCATGAAATAAGTACTTGAGGCCATTTGTCCTCCCAGATTGGATTTAGTGCTAATGACCTAGAGATGAAGACTGTGTCATTTTATATGTCCCCTCAGACAATAATCTCTCAAGGTCCCAAGGGTGAAGGCTAAAGGGAAATTAGCTCTCAATCTCTATTATTTCTCCATATGTATAACTTATAGCTTCATGTATCAAAATAAAATATCATGCACTTAAAAGGCTAGGTCTCCATTTCAGCACATCCCAGCAGAATACAAAGCTCAGTGAACTATAACCTGGCCTATCCCAAAATGCTAAAACTTAGAAGGACGAGACTTTGGAAAGGCAGCAGGACTTAATTAAAGCTTGCCATCATTGTGTATCAAAGGAGTTCAAATCCATGGTAAATGTCACTGACCTGGATATAACATCCACTGTATCACACAAAGGAGCTCAACTTGTTTTAGCAAAAAGAGTACAGGTAAGAACTAACCTAGTAACATAGAGAGGTTTTAACAATCAGTGATTAAGACATGGGATCTGGCATCAGATAGTACAAAAGTGGACGGATGTGACCTTGAGAAGGTCACTTTCCTAAATCCCAGGATCTTCATCTATCTAATGGGCATGATAACAGTATTAGTCCCAAAGGTTGAGTCACAGATGTTGCTCTGAAGGAGGATAGGTCTTGGTTAAGGACAAGGAATTTCCCCTTATGAAATTTCTGGAAAGCCAATAAGATGTGGACAAATAATCAAGAGTAGATAAGATGCCACAGATTATTTACCAGGGAAGTGCAGGTAGAATAGGCTCAGAAAAGGTGAGGCTGCCCTGAGAAACTCCATCAGAGGAGGCTCCTGGCAGCAAGTGAGAGCGAGCTGATCTTTGAAGGGTGGGCTTTTTTTTATCCCATAAAATAACTAAGCATTAGGGAGTCATTCCTAATTTAAGAGAACAACAACTTCTGACTCCTACAGCTCTGTAATCAGTATAGTTGGCTTATTCAAATTTGACAGTGCCAGGACACATACAGCTGTCCATTTTTGCCTATTAACTCTTGCCAGTTCTTTGTGTACAAATTCAAGGCAGATTTGCCTTCAGGGATAGGAGAATATAATTTACAGAGGATCTACTAAAGCAAGTACCACTCAATCCTTAGTTATCCTGTGGCCCCGATAATAAAATATAGGTGCTCAAACCTCTGACAAATATTTCCCTGTTTCTCTCTTCTGCCTAGTCTCTGTCCCCAGTAGTATAATTCTCTTTGTCATCAATCTTTGGTCACCGTGAATATTTTTTCTGTCAGGATGAGAATTTCTCAACTTTTTGCTTTTTTGCCTATCTGAGTCATGTCTGTGTCTGAGGTGGGTTTATACTCTAAGGTGTTTCTATTCGCATCAGGGGCCAGAGAAGGACTTCCTTCTGAAAGTTCAGCTTAACCAGGACTTTCTGACTGTAGAATGGGCAGAAGTATTTTTTCCCTTCCAAATAGCCCCTGATTTATGGACACTAGAAGTAGTGAGTGAATTATACAGTTCTTCCATCTGTATAAAATAAACTTTTATTTGAAAGTGCAAAATAATTTAGGGTCTAGGTTCTCACACTTTCCATACCTGCAAACATGTTTGTATAAATTTGTAGGGTTAATTCCATATAGATCCATTCCAGGTCCTAGTACTCTATGGTTTGCCAGGCACATACTAGTTACAAGAAGACTCTGGTTGATTCAGAAGTTTAAAGAATGAAAAATGAAGAGACACCTTTCCATACTTAGATTTTTAAAATGTTCTCTGGACTCCTCACATATTTGTCAGCTGAAGAAACCTTTGGTTATCTTGACTTGTGGGAAAGTTATTAAGGGAGGGGTGAAACCCCTGAATCATAGTCCTTCAAAGTGGCATCAAAAAGCCTCCTGGCTATATTTTAAATTCACAAGAAGGTGTATGACTCAGCTTTAAGACTCTTGGTGTGTCCCTTCTTTTAATCCCTCCTCTGAGACTGATTTCTCTTTTTCCTGCCTCAGCAGCTGCCGCCTCAGCCTGTAGCTAGTTTCTGACAGGCAACCTCAGGTCGTCAGTCTGCTCTGCCAGAGCCATGGATGGAACACTGGGACACGCCACTCCTGCTGGCAGCCTTCCCTATGATGTGCTAGAAGGTAGAATCAGACCCTAGGTTCTCTGCAGCCACAGCCTTGCCCACTCCCTGATGCGAATAGAAACATCTTAGAGTATAAATCCACCTCAGACACAGACATGACTCAGATAGGCAAAAAAGCAAAGAGTTGAGAAATTCTCATCCTGACAGAAAAAATATTCACGGTGACCAAAGATTGATGACAAAGAGAATTATACTACTGGGGACAGAGACTAGGCAGAAGAGAGAAACAGGGAAATATTTGTACTGAGAAGAAATGGAAATTGTACCTGGCCAGATGAGAAAACATGGATGCATGTGAACTTTGCCAATCTTTGTCATTTCTTCTCTTCAGCCTCACCATGGAGGGCTAGGGCCCTCTGAGGCCTCCCTGCTCTTGGTCTCCTGCCTGCCTCATCATCTCACTGATGTTTGGACTCTCACAGCCTTTCCTTACATCACTCCCTGCTCTAGGCACTTGCTGGGTGTCAACTGACCAATCTACTATTCTTCAATTCTGTGGCCTGGAGGTACTTGGGAGGCTTCTGGGGCAGACCTGGTGAGAGAGAAGGATTATGGGGATTGCCTCAAAGAAAACATTTCCCTCAAGAAGGGACAGAAGCCAAATGGACAGCAGTCCTTGGAGAGATTCAGCCTTCTGTGTTTTTATATTTCACTCATTCTCATTACCAGGCAAAATGGATACCGTCTTTGTATCCATTTATCACTGGTCTACAAAATAGTCACTGTCACTGCTTTTGTAACAGGGAAAAGTGCAGAGGGGTTGTGGCCCGATTAGAAAGAACAAGACCTGAGGCCAGGCTTACACAACTCAATCAAAAGATGTGACAAGGGGGCAGGAGAGAGATGTGGCACTCGTGTATGGGAACACTATTAAAAACAGGAAAACAAGATGTGAATTAAGAGAAAGGGAAGAATTGAAGTCATAAGTTGGAGAATACAAAAGGTGAATGCATAAAGGGGGGATTCCAACTTATTAAAATTTACTTAGACCTCTCAGTCCTTGAAGTTTTACTTATAATGCAAAGTTCAATGAAATACTACTTCTGTCTTGCAGGATTCAGATTCTATGGGGTAGAAATAAATGTACACATCTGAAGCTATAGTCCAGGGCAGAATAAGGACGAACCACGAAAGCAATATCCACATGGTAGATTCAGAAACCCGGGGAGAGAGAAGAATTCTCACATCTGGGAAAGTCTCCCTGGGAGACTAATTTGATCTGGACTATGAAAAGTTAGGGCTGTAATAGAAGAGAGAGACATGGGAAACGATAGGAGAAGCTTTCCAGGTGGTGACTACAGCATGAGGAATATAAAGAAGGTGCTGGGGAAAGAAGATCAAGTGACTTCCTAGTGCGTCTCATCCACTCATTCACACTCATGCATTGGGCACTATTCTGTGCAATTGGGCACTATTCTGCCAGCACAGGAGAAATACAGCAAATCCAGCTTGGTGTCTGTACCAAGTCATTCAAACATTGTTAAAACTAGGGTGTGTGGAGAGGGTTAGAGCTATATTGCAAAGGGTCCTGAATGCCAAGCAAGAAAGCTGAGCTTTGTTTTATACTTTGTGGTAACTGTGTCCCTTCCCTCAAGTGAGGAATGCCATTATCAGATATGTGTTTTGAGAATATAATTGGCAAAAATACTAAGTGAAAGATATTTTGAAAAACACTGGTAAATGTAGTAGTTTAGGGAGCAGGAGAAAGCCTAGCTTTATTAAATTTATAGAATCCAAAGAGCCAGTAGCTAGTGTAGCAAATTAATCTTTATTGAATGGCTAGATATTCTAGCTTTCGTCTTCCTCTTCTCCGGAGCACAGGCAAATGGATTGGCCTTTCCCATTTCACATTATCATACTGTGTGATCTTGATGTCCAGTGGTACACCCCTGGGGAGACAAGAAACAATTTCTGGGTTAATATACTATCAAGTCCATGATCAGCCTAAACTTAGATGGCTCAGGCATGGTCAATGAGATAGAGAAACTGAGAAGGGGCTGTAATTAACCAGTGAGTCTGCCAGGTGTGGTGATGAGAACAGAGTGAGGAGATCGCAGGGGTTCTCAGGATGGCGAGGCCATGGCAGTTCCTAAACTGGCCTTACACCTATCCCTGGAATACACTGCCCTTCCTCTGTAGCTCTGGCCAAAATCGCTGATTTAAACATCTGTAGTTTTAACAAAAGATCAGCTCTCTTAGCAAATTTTGAAATATACAGTACATTAATGTTAACGATAGGCACTAGAGTATACAGTTGATCTGTAGGATTTATTCGTTTATCCTTTGACTAACCCTGGCAACTGCCCTAGAAGGGTAGCTCTTATGGGAAGTGTTCTTATCACAAAATTTCTTTTCCTTTTTCTTTCATACCTTTATGGGTGAATTATGGGTGCATTACAACTACACATGATGGTGGGATTCATTGTTACATATTCATACACATAATATTAAAATATAAGTTGACCAATATTGTTCCCCAGTAGTTCTTGTCACAAAAATTAATAATAATTAATAAAAAAAGAGTAGGAGGAAGTTTTGGAGGTGATGGCTAAATTTATGCCATGGATTGTGGTAATTGTTTCACAGGTGTGGACTTATCCTCAAACTCAAGTTGTGGTCATTAAATATAGACCATACCTCAATAAAGGTCAACCATACCTCAATAAAGTAATTTTTAAAAAGCTTAAATTATAATAGTCTTAGATTCTAGGTGTTTCATTCTAATTTTGTATCCAGGAAAGATGAGAATATCTTCATTTTTCCTTTTATAATGATAAAATATTGTCCTTTATCTCAGTATTCACCTTAGTCTTCTATTCTAAAGAAAGATTCCAGAAGTTATAGTTCTTCATTGGCACTATTTACCTATTTTAGCATTACCTTTATAATTTTGCCCCCCAAATCCTGATTTTTGCAGCCTATTTATCCTCACTTTGAATATATATGCTAATATATATATCCTCACTTTGAATATATATATTCAAAGTACATATTGAAGTATATAGTACATTAATGTTAACTATAGGCACTAGACTATACAGCAGATCTGTAGGACTTATTCATTTTTCAGTATAACTAAGACTTTGTATCCTTTGACTAACCCTGGCAATTGCCTCAGAAGAGTAGTCTATTTAGCCTTACTTTGAATATATAAATATATTTAAATATTCAGTATACATATGTATGTATGTATGGATGGATGGATGTATATACATACATATAATCTTTCAGTAGTCCATTTGAAAGATCCAGAAAATCACAGCCTTAATCTTAGGTCAGCCATAAATTGGCAGAGGGATAAGGCAAGTTATTTAAACATACTGTACTGTATTTTTGTCTAGCAATAAAATAAGGACTAGCTCTCATCTCACAAGGAGGCTGTGAAGATTATGTATAATGTATTTGAAAGTATCTCCAAAAGTAGAATATGCTTAGAAAATGAATTATTTTTAAAAATAATAATAGTAATAATAATTGTAGTGCACAAATATATTTTTGGTGCAGGAAATGAATTTCAGGTATTCTTTTGCTCTTCTTTCTTAGAATGATAACCCCAAATTTCTGTCCAGCAGCCACAATCTGCCAAGGATAATTAAAAATCTCTTTTTCTTTGTATGCCTTCAAAAACAAATATTTGAGTAGTACCTAATGTGTGCCAACCATTGTTCTAGACACTGGTGATCTTACAGCTCTTCAAGTTATTGGGGAAGAGATTGAATAATGACAGATTATACATTGTCATTATGATTGTTGCTTTTATCATGAAATTAATTCTTTTTATATGTGAGAAAGTAAAAAGGTATTAACTTTGAGTTTGTTCAAATGTATTTTCATTATTTGAAAACTGTTGCAAGGGATATCTCCATGTTGCCCATGCCAATTTTAGGAGAAGTGATCTTTATTTCATCTATAAACTAGAATGCATACTTTGTGTGGAATGCTCATCTTTGCTATCCTTCATTAAATTGTGTGGATTGAAAGGAAAAGGACAGGGAGAGACAATAGTGAAGAGTTACTGAGGGTCAAAACCGTTCTAGGTGCTTTTACCCAGAATCTTACCTATGCCCCTCACGTCTTCCCTTGCAGTATGCTGGACCTTGCAATGATTTCCTCGGCCATGAGGTCTATGGTGGATCAATGACAGTGTGTGGTTCTTTCTTGTACTGTAACTCAAAAAAAACCACCTTGACATGATTTTCCCATTGAATTTAGTGGAGGGAAGATTTCATCATATAAAGCTGACACCAGGAATACATTCCCCAGTGGGCTCCAGGGTTGTATTTTCCCAGACAGGCCGAGTCATAAGAAAAGCACAGGAACTGGCATTTTACCTCTTTCACTGCTGAGATGTTTTCATGAGCTCCAGCCCTGTTCCCCCTGACCTATTTCACCTCTAGTTCAGCAGACATCCTACTCCATTCCACCAGAGCTTATTGCTGTCATTGTTAATTCTAGAAGAGAATTGATTCCACATTTTTACTCTAATGAATCATACTCAAGAGGATTTTATTTCTGAAATATCTACATGAATTAATTGGAGGCTATTTTCACTTTTAATGCAGAATCAAAGCATGGGATCTAGTAATGTCATTCTGGGGTTTCTGTGAATAAAATGTTTTCTTGACAAGAGTTTCCATTTATAAAAGAAGGTGCATATTATTGTTTTGATATGCAGGAACTTCTAACCTAAAGAGATCAGGAAATTTCAGCCACTCTCTTCCCTTTTGCTTTCCAAGAGCTATGACTATGGCTACATTCTGGTCTTCACTGACCAGAGGCTATAGAGGATCAAGAGTGAGTTCTTCATTCTTCCATTAGTCAAAATGTGTTGAATTAGCACTCATTGTGTGCTAGACACAGTTCTAACCACTGTGGATGATGCTAGTAATAATTAGTATGTCTTATCTTTGTCAAATATGCCTACTAATAGATGAAGACATACAAGAAATAAGAAAACAGCAAAGATAACTTCAGATACTCATAAATGTAAAAAATACACACACACACATATATATATATATATGTGTGTGTGTGTTTGTAAAACAGAAAAAAAATGAAAGGGAGTAACTGGTGAGGGCTAATTTGTTAAGACTGGTCTGTAGCACTAATATCTAAGAAGAACCAGTAGGGCAAAGAACATGGGAAAGAAAATGCTTTCAAGGAAGAAAGAACTACAAGTGCTAAAGCCCTGGGACAAGAACAAGCTTGCTTCAGGCTCAGAGAGGAAAAAAATGAACATACAAATTACATCTGAGAGGCAGATAGGAAAGAGATCAAAAGGACCTTGTACACCTTGATTTATGGATTTTATTCTAAGCTATAGTAAACAACTGGAAAGTTTTTAAGCAATGTAACTTACACTTGAAAAAGTCTCTGTAGCTGCTGTAATAAAAATGGTCTGCAGGGCACAAGTGTGGATGCAAATAGAAAAGTTGGTGGTGGTGCAGGCAAGACACAGCGGCAGTTTGGCCTAGGGTGGAGGCTGTAGAGAGGGAAGGTAATAGAGCGAGATGGGATCTATTTGACGGGGTAGAAGTGTGAAATTTGCCAGTAGTTTAGAGGCTGGGAGTGAAAGGAAGGAAGGAATTGAGGAGTACTGATTAGTAGCTTCCTGTCATACATATCCTTACAGAGGCTGCAGAACATGTCTTTTTCATCTTGGTCTAATAATGGAATAAAAGAACCATGGAGAGATGAATGAATGAGGAAAGGTATTTCTTTCTCCCAGATAAGTGCATCTTTCTTTTCTTCAGGCTATTACCCAGGCAAATACTAGAATAGCCAAGTTTTCTTGCATCCTCTGCTTCTCTGGCTGCTGTGTGCATCTTGGTTACCTGGGAAGTATCACATATGGATAGTTCATATAGATGGAGAATAAGAGGCTGGGCCATGGGAAATTGTAAGAAAGACAACAAAGAAGTTGTCTTTCTCACAACTTCCCTAGCAAGAATTTTGGCCGTTTGTGTTTTCAGTGGAGTGTATGCTTTTGTTTGAGAATGAAGCCAACACAGAGCAGTCATTAAAGAGTATACACCAAAATAGTGAATGCAAAGCATTCAGCACAAGCCTAGGACATAGTAGTTGTATAATAAATAGATACTATTCTTCCAAAAAATGATCTTCACTACCTTCAAAGGATATACATTATTGCTTTTTGATTTCAGCATTGTGAAGGACTCGGTATATTTCCCCTACGATATTCTATTGAAAAGAAACTGCAATATGATTTAAAAAGTAGAAGAGGTAGCGTGGCCTAGGAATATAGCACCACAAAACCAGGCCCTGACTCATTATGCCCTTCACTGAGTACTCACCACCTGTCAGTAAATCTGCTCTCACCAAAGATGGAAGATTGGTGTGATATACTTCATGTTCTCCAGAATCTCCCACTCTAGGAGGAGAAATAGAGGTATAATTAAATAACTATTGTACAAACTAACATGTTCCAGAATGCAGTCCAGAAAATAGTGTGATCCATCATGGCTTATATTGAGGAGAAGAAGGAGAAAAGATGAGAAGAGGCTACACAAAGAAGGTGAAACTTGAGAAGGACTTTGAAATATGACCAAGAGGACAAGTACGGGTAGGGCAGTTTGGCCAGAGGGAAGAGCATATGTCATCCGTTTATTTGAGAGTCACTTAGGCCAATGCTTTCATGGACTAATAATAGTGTTAGTACTTTACTAATAAAATAAAATTTGACTTCCATTCAGCAATGCAGACTGGGACACAAATGCTAATGGATGCAGATTTACTGCAATATTTTCAACAGAACACCCATTATGCTGGATTTTAAGAGATATTACAGGAAAGCAAATTCTCTTATAAAAACATTCGGTAAATACTAGATTTAACAAAAATAAACAGCCCTCTGAAATACAGTATCACCTAGCATTCTGGAGAACAGACTTCTAAAGGACAATGGAACTAAACCAATTGTTGGTTTATGATTTAATTTTATGTCTAGCCTCTTTGAGGATCATGTGATTCTGTGAAAAACAGATCTAGTAGCCCTTCCTTCAGCTTTTCTCACACAATTGCCGTAGTCATCATTTGTTCTGTGACTGAGCAGAGATGTCAAAGAAAGAGGCCAGGTGGCACTTTCCCCACAGATGCTCAGCCTAGCTCTGTATATTAGTTTGCCACAACTTTCATATTAAAAAGCACCACAAACTTAGTGGCTTACACAACTGAATTTAGTTTCTCACAGTCTGGAAGAGACCAGAATTCTAAGACCAAGATGTCAGCAGGGTTGGGTTCTTCAGAAGTCTCTCCCTCCTTGGTGTGCCTTCTCCTTGTGTTTTCACACAGACTTCTTGCACATATGTGTCCTCACTTTACTAATAAAGACACCAGTCATATTAGATTAGAAGCCACCTTCAAGACCTCATTAAATCAATTACCTCTTTAAGGACTTATCTCCAAATTTAGTTATATTGTGAGACACTGGGAATTAGAACTTCGATATACAAATGGGGGTCAACTGGTAAGGCACAATTCAGCCCATGACTCTGGTTTTCAAGTTTGCAGAGCTCCAAATCCAAAGGTCTCCAATTACCCAAAGGACAGGATGGGTGGTCCACCTACCTGTATTTCTAGCAGAGACAACATAACAACCCTCCAGTATTTGCCAGCTAACAACTTAGCTGTGAAGTCATGTTAACTATGTGGTTTCCCGTGAACATTTCCATGGGTAATCAATAATTACCACACTAGTTGACAACTTTGTAAGGTCAAGAACTGAGTCTGCCTTGTTCACTTTTGTAGCTCTGTTTTTAACATAGGATGTGGTACACAAATAGAGCTGAATGAATGCTGATTTGAGTGAAATGGCTACAGTTCTGTTTTTCTTTTACCATCTTTCTCTTCTGTGTTTGATCAGCACTGGTCAGCTTTGAGTTACCATATATGGACAATTATGAAACTAGTCAGTGGAAAAATGTGCAAAAATAAAATGAAAACAAAAACCAGATTTTTTTTCACATTTGTCTGAGGCAAAAAGTAGAGACTGACATGACATGTTCTTTGCATTTTCCACTTATGATTGGCAACTAAGATTCACTTTCTCACATGCCCAATATGAACATTCAAGTTTATCTGGCTTTAGGTTCCAAACACTCACTAATGCTTTGATGCACTAAGACACAGGTCTCACTGGAAAGACTTTTATTAAGTGGACAGCTAGGGTGTCACAGGCAGGATATTTGCACAGTACATTAATTTAGAGAGGAAAAGGTTTCTGTGTAACTTAACCAGACTGAACAGCTATTTTCACTTTACCTGAATAAAGTATTTTCATGTTTTATCACACTAGTTTGCAACTGCAAAAGCTTTACCCAGTTTTTAAGAGTAGCTATGAACTGTCAGGATACATTATTTGAAATGAAGCCTGACAGCTCCAGGCTTGAAAGTAAAATACATTTTATTGTTTAAAAGCATTTCTCCACCACCTCACTTTTATCCCCCCTCCCAAACTCCACCCACCCACCCACAGTCCTCATGAGTACCCCTCACTAGCTTGGAAAGAGACTCACCACAAACATTCTGAAATGGTTTAATCCTCATCAAATAACACCACAAGAAGGACACCTAAAGATGTTTTTTTTTTCTTATTCCAAAAATGAATCATAAAAATGAGGACAGAAGGCTGGTATTGTAGCTCAGAGACAGAGTTCTTTGCGTAGCATGCATAGGGACCTGGGTTCAATCTCTGGTACTGCAAAAAAAGAAAAACAACAATGACAAAATGAAGAAGAAGGAGAAGAAAGAAATGAGGACAGAGTTAGTCCTGTGCATATGAGAGAAACAGGTACAAAGAAGACCATGTTCATGCTATAGAATTGGAAGGAAAAATCCTTTCCAGTTAATATCCTGAGGATCATTATCTCCAAAGCTGCTTGTACCCTGTACTACATGTGTTTCTACCTTCATGTCTGGAATTGCCTCAAAGCATCTAGTCTGGTGGTCCATCCAAAGGAGTGCAGCACATTAAAGCCATTTCCTGTACCACACACACTCAAGGGATTTTTGGGTCTTTGAAGCAATCTCTACCTGGCCCTAAATTCTGGAATTCCTGGCTCTTGACAGAACGTTGCTTGAGGGAAAATAATTTTTCTAGAATCTCTAAACATACCTTGAAGTTTACAGGCACCCATCAGTTATCCGTTGTATGTTCTAAAGACTGATATTCTAGGGAACACCAGAGGGTGGGAATTCTTTTTATTTTGACCAATGAACATGCCTCCCCTCTAGCAATTCATGGCCACTTTCTTCTTACCATGGTGTCACCATAATTGAAGAAAGACAAGATTCTGTTCTGAGCATACATTACAGAAAAGAAAGAACTGGGAAAAAATGAACTCACAAATGAGCATCTCTTGTTGTTAATGATATTCTATAATGGAAGCCTAATCTCCTACGTATATTATCATCTGGCAAACTAGTTACACATTTAATAAGGTTTTTCTGTATAAATTATAAATGAAATAAACAATTCTGTCACCATGGTGTGCAATGAATACACCACATGTTATATGTAAATATATTAGTCATTTGCCTTTTGTTTATGTGTTACTGAAATCCATTTTCTTTATGGTGTATGTTCTATTCCCTATGGGTTCCAACCAAAGTCATTTCAACCATACACATATCAGCCTTTAAAGTGGAATTATGTTGTTATTGTCCTTTTCCTGCCCAGTTTTAATAACACCTGCTTTTGTGCCAGTTTCATTTACTGCTGAAAATTGTAATTCAACAGAGAACAACAACAAAACCCACAAAAATCCCAACCACCCTAACAGCAAATGTGACTCCAGAAAGGAGCTGTGTGATATATTGACACAATACAGAAAACATATTGAAACAATTTTTATTCTCATTATTTTCCCCCCAAATTAAATATCCCCCATAAAGCACTTTTACATATTCTGCATGTCTCCCTCCGCTCTCAACTAAACACAAACCCCTGGCTTTTAATGAGATAATTTTTTAAAAACCAGAATCAACAACTCAGCCTTTCAAGTGGTGGCATTTTTATTTTAAGCATAGAAGCATAAATGCATGAAGGATGCAAATGTGGACTCTCAATGGCTCACCACAGTGTGACAGCTGTGGACGGGATCAAGACAAAAGCGGGTGACTGCTCCAAGAAAATGATGGCTTCGGCATCTCCAGCCCAATCAATAATCTGGCATGTTGAGGTCAATCACTGCATGGCCATATTCACTTCGAGCCAGTCAAAGATTATTAGTTTGACACCCAGAGGCTATTTCTTTCTGCTGTGGATGGTGGAGAGAGCCTGTGTGTCTCTCTTCTGAACCAAAAGAAGAGAGCCTAAGTATTTGTAACAATGGAAACACGGACAGAGAATTTCAGAGAGATCCCATGTTTGTTAGGACTGATACCACACAATGGTCTCTGGGTTGAGTGATTCTTCTGAATTTGTTGCTAAGCTAATTTTGCATTTCATCCATTTAAAATATAAAAATGTTTTGTAGCCCCTACTATGTTCTCAGGCTTGGTCTCAGGATCAGGGGATGCAAAGAGAATGCATTTCTTATCATCACCGAAGGGTGAATCTGGAATATTCCCCAGAAGTGCTCACGCTCTCAATTTCCCCCAATCATTGCATTCCATTCTTCTAAATCCTCCCTCCCCATGAACCCTTGAAAAATTTCCTGCATAAACCTGAAAAGATTGTTCCTGGGGCAAAGAGAAGAAAGACAGCAGAAAATCATTATTTTAGATTATTTATGGTTAATAGTATCCTGATCTGGTCAAAGAGATGGTGATAAGTAGATTCCAGAAAGCATCTAAAAGCTTTATGAACTGCTAAAAGGGCAACAGAATTAACCGGGGAGCTATTTCTGACTGACATGCTGGTTCCATGTCTGTGGCCTACAGTCTGTGTGAGGAATTCAGCTGCCCGATCGTGACACCCACATAAGCGCTCATAGAAAACTGTGGTAAGGACACATCCACAGGAGTACCTGGAATGGGGCTCTTGCTGTCTGATATTTCACGAGTCATGTTTTACTGTTTCTCCTGGATGGCATGCCAGAGAGTATAATAAATCTCAGTTTGTTTATATTCCGAGTCTGTATTTGCACTTTGGTGATTATATTTGAATTCATGCAAGATCCTTTTTTTTTAAGAACTCAAGCATAATCTTCTCATTAATCCTGTCCTGTTTGTCTGTTATTAATAGGCCACTGTACAATGTATTCTGCTGCAAAACTCCACCAGGCATGACTAATTCAGATAATTAATTTGCTAGAACATTAACACCATCAAATGAGCCTGCTAAACCGGTAAATTTAAAGTAAATTAAACTTAATTTGCAGGTTATTGCAATTAAGTCTGCCTTGTCTTTCTGAGGGATTTCAACATCCTCAGTATTTAAGAGGCAATCATAATGCATGCAAGTGGGCGGGCTTTTTGGCTAATTAACACAAGAGTCTAATCTGCTTTTCAATTAGGGTGGATGTTTATAATGTGCTGGTGACAGTGTTGCGATTCAGTGCAGCCTAACAGGAGTGCATGGCATAATTATAGCTGAAAAGAAAAGCTCATGCCGGGCCTTTTTAGGGGTTAATGAGACATTGGCAGCTTCCAGCTGAGGAGATCGAGCCAGTTTAGTGTAGCTTCAAGAGGAAACCACCCATAGGGGTTTCCTTTGAAGTGTCAAAAGGTCCCCTTGTTCTGGGTGGCTTATGTTTCATTTGTCTGAGTGGCATATCAAAAATTGATGAGCTGCCAGCAGCAGTCCCTATGACATTAATTCACCAATTGTGTTTCTAATAGTTTCATCCTTAAATAAATTTGGATGATGAGAACAACAGTAAGGAGAGGCAAGGTTCTGAAAACAATGAGAAAGGCCAGACTTCTGCACGGCTTTTATACAGCACAGACAAATGGGCAGCAGTGGATGATAGAGGCACGCCCACCTACTACACTCAGGGCCATTAGCTGGGAGCTGGGGGAAGACAAAGCTGCATCGTACCTGTGCCCTCTGCTGAACCACAGTGGCTCAGAACAGCGTCTGAAGTGGCCTTTGCTGGTGCTCTTTTTAAAACCTGTAACTATATGGGAAAGAAGTCTCTAGCTGAAGCCTCAGAAGATGAAGTGTCTATGGAGCTGGTACAGAATGTATCTTTGAAACACTCTCAATTAAGCCACCTGTACACCAGGCCGGAGGCTGAGAGGAAATAGCCAGTCACATCATAAGATAGTGTTTATATTAAGAGGAAGGAAAGAAATATCTCCTTCATGCCTGCAAGAAAACACTAAGCCAGGGTGGTATGAGTCCAAGTTGAGCTGAAGCCTCTTCTAGTACCTATACAGTCTAGTTCACATGATTGCCTTAATTGCACTTTGTGGTTTTAGAGGCTCTGTGGTTACACAATGAGGAAAAGAGAATTTACAAACAGGTGGCTGCCTCAGGGATGAAGACCATAATAACTGATGTGCCCATGTATTTGGATACATGTTTCTGGGTTGGAACAACCAATGTTAAACTCTCAAAATGTTTAAGAGTGCAAATGAAAAGGAAAGACATTAAAAACCTGTACAAAAGTAAAGATTCTCACCACTGCAGTGCTACATGTTTTCTTTTAAGAATACAAAATTATGTATGATTATAAAGAGCATTACAAAGATGGTCTGGCTTTCACGTAACATGCATGAAGTAAGTTACTGCCATGTAAAAACAACATCATGTCACAGATGTGAATGAGGCAGTTAAATAAATTATTCCAGTTTCTTTTGGAAAGGTGGATCTAATTATCCAAATGAATTATAAAATCTCCAAAATTTATAGTGTTATACAGCTATACATAGCCAAAGATAGTCATGATGTATTCAAACAGATGCTTCTGAATAAGTTCATTGATTCATGCATCTAACTGGTTACTCTTTGAGTAGACAGCATGAGCCAAACACTGCTCAATGAGCTTAAGGCAATGAACAAAAGAGATATTATTCCCATACTCATGGAGCTTGCAAATAAACAGAAAACTGTCACTTGTTGGTAAATGTAATGTGACAATAAAATGGGATAATACAATAGAGTGACTCAAAGGCTACTTTAAACTAGGTGTTAAGGAAGCCTTTGCAAGGAGGTGACATTTAAGTTGAGACCAAAATGGCATGAAAACTTTTTAAGGAAAACATGACCTATTTTGTAGTTTCAAAAGATCACTTTGGCTGCTTTCTAGAGAGTCACAGCAGCAGGGCATGGCTGTATGAAGAGGGGAGAAATGAAGCCAGGCTTCTCCCTTTAACTTCCTTTTTTTTTTCTTCATACTGGGATTGAACTCAGGGGTACTCGACCACTGAGCCACATCCCCAACGCTATTTTGTGTTTTATGTAGAGACAGGGTCTTGCTGAGTTGCTTAGTGCCTCGCCATTGCTGAGGCTGGCTTCGAACACTCGATTCTCCCATCTCAGCCTCCCAAGTGCTGGGATTACAGGCATGCACCACCGCGCCCGACTCCTCCTTTAACTTCTAATGTCCTCCAGCAGTTAACCTGCAACCAGGTTTCTGGAATCCAAATATGACTTAGAGGTAGGTTTGATAAATTTTGCTGTACATGGCATTAAAAATTTGAGTAAATTATTAGACATTTAAGTGGCAATGCCGAGTTGGAAGGTGGACACCTAGCCTGGACGTTACAGGAGACTCTAGAACTAAAGATGTACAAAGGGAGGTGTCATCATGCAGCTGGTGTTTAAAAACGTGGACTGGCTGATTAGCCCTGGTGGAGAGAACCTTAGAGCAGAGGGAGTCCCAAATCAAGTTACATAGTATAGGAGAAGCCAGCAAAGGAGACAGAAGCTGAATGGTCACTGAGGTAGGAAAATAAGCAACAATGAAGGAGGGTGACACTGGAAACAGAAGAAAATGTTTTGAGAAAAAGGGAGCAGGCAGCTGTGTTGAATGCTAATGAGAGATTGAATGAGATGAAAAGAGACAAATGTCCATTGGATTTAGCATCAGGAAGGTCAATTGTGACCTTGACAAAAGCCATTCCCATGATGTGTGGGACCAGAAGGAAGCCTGGCTGGGGAGAGAATGAGAAATGAGAAGTGGCAGTAATGTCTACAGACAATCACCAGGAAATTCAGCTGCCATAAACAAAAGATATGAATGGTGCCTGGACTGGGGATGTAAGATCCACGAAGATTTTTTTAAATACAGAAGAGTGTTTGGGCCCATCTTGATAACAACAATCCAGGAAAGAATAAAAGACTAATCACAGAAGGGAAGTGAAAAAATCTGTTGGGACCCTGAACACGGGGAAGGCTTAACTTTTGGTGGAAGCTGAAACCCCTGAAAACCGAAGAAGAATCAGTGTGAGGAGAGATTCAGAAAAGGGCGAGAGAGGAGGCTTGTGTGAAGTAGTTACTCAGGGACCCAAAACAACAAAAAATAAATTTTATCCCATTCATTTTTTATTTGCCAATGTGTTTGTCATAAGATATTATATACTAACTAAAGAAAAAAATTGACACACAAAAAAACAATTACCCATAGCCCACAGAACAATACAGTACTCCACCAGTGAAAGGAACAGGTGAGTTTATTTCTCTATGGAAACCCCTTGATGAGACTTCAAAAGAAGGAATATATTGGCCCGTAGGGACTTAGATCCATGGTGCATTTAGAGAAAGTTCATTTGTATTTGGTTTGATCAAGTTACCTGGGGCCTCTGATTTGTACTTGGTAAGCACTATTCTACTCTCTACTTTCATAACCTCAACTTTTCAGATTCCACATGTAAGTGACATCATGTAGTATCTATTTCTGTGCGTCTGGTTTATTTCACTTAGTATAATATTCTCTAGGTCCATCTATGTTGTCACAAATGACAGGATTTTCTACTATTTAAAGTCTAAATAGTATTCAATCATGTATATACAATGAATGGATCTTAAAGTCCATTCATCCACTGATGAATACTTAGGTTGTGTCTTTTTCTTGAACATAAGATTACAAACATCTCTTTGACATACTAATTTCAATTCCTTTGGATGTATATCCAAGAGTGGAATTGCTTGATCATATGATAATTATACTTTTAGTCTTTGAAAGAATTTCCATACTATGTCCCAAAATGGCTGTACTAATAATGTATAATACCACCAACAATGTTCAAGGGTTCCCTTTTCCTACATCTTCACCAACACTTATCTTTCATCTTTTTTATAATAGCCATTCTAACAGATGTGAGTTGATATCTTATTGGGCTTTTAATTTGCATCTCTCTGATGATTAGAAATGTTGGCATTTTTCCTTTATCTGTTGACTCTATGTCTTCTTTTGAGAAATGTTTATTCAGATCTTTGCCAATTGTTTATCAGAAGTACAGTTTGCAAATATGTTCTCCCAATCTTCAGATTGTCTCTTGACTCTGTTAATTTTTTAATAGGTAGAAGCTTTTCAGTTTGATGTAATTCAATTTGTCTATTTTTGCTTTGATTGCCTGAATAGCATATTAAAACTTACATACTGCTATCATCTACAGCAGATTATGGGCTCTTCACAACCACCTAAGTTACTTAATATTGCTAATCTAGTTGATAAATTAATAAGTTGAATTCAAACTGGTTTAATGATTTGCCCTGAGACACAGCTACAGAGAGGCAGAGTAAAGATGATAACTCAGGACTTCTTTCTTCAGATCCCAGATTGTTCTACTCTGTGCTATCAACAGACAGATGGAAAGTCTTTCACACTTCTAAGCCTGGATGTATAAGAAACCAGCAAAGTTCCAAGCTGACATTTTCATAAATCTGAGAGGGTGTTGCTCATTCACAATAATGTGGAGAAGAAAGAAAGAAATGAGAACAAAACACAGTATTAAATCAAAACCCTGAATTGCCTTCTAGTCACCAACTGCCTGTAAAGAGTTCTCAGTGTCTATGAGTCAGGGTGGCCTAGAATAGCAATCATACCATAGTAACTAATAATCCCATAGTCTCAGTGGTTTAAAACATCCAAGTCTGATGCTCACTCATGCAATGGCTTATGAGCAATTACTCATTTTGGGGTCCAAGTTCCCTCTTGACCCAGCTACCAATAACCATAAAAGCAGAGAAAGAAGAACCCAGTGAGCCACAACCTGTCTGCATACCTAAAGTTATCATCTCCCAAGACTGTCCCTTTTACCAATAGCAACATTGCCCCTCTAGGCACCTGAACTCCAAATCTGGACTCCTTTCTAAATCCATCTCTCCAGCATCCTTCCCAGCCCCTTACTAACAAATTACTTAGTACTGTAGACTTTCCTTTGTCATGGCTCTGACTTCAGTGTCTTCATTTGAGGAAGAGTATCTTAAGGTCAGTATAGCTGGTACACAAGAGTGTCTCCCACAAACACCATCTGAAAAAATAAAATATTGACTTCATCCAAGACATGTTTTACTTCAGAAAGACAGCAGGAAGGAAACAGACTTGGAATCAGAAGCTCTAGGTTTCTGTTCCATAGTGTTGTTCCCTGTAATACACTGCAGTCCACTTAATCCTATAAGCATGAATTTCTGTATCTGTAAAATGGGGATGATAGAATCCTTACCAACAGGATTATAATGAGAATTAAATATCTTAGGTGTTGAAGGGCTTTGTAAGTTATAAAATCCTATACACATGGTAGAAATTATCATTATTAATATTAATGAAAGCCAGGCAGTAATAACCTTGAAGCAATTAGCAGCTGTTAATATACTAAACTAGATTTACTTGTCCTAATGAACTATAAAATGGCTTTATTTAAAGGGTGAAGGCAATCGTTAATTTATTCAAGCATCCATTAAGCACATATTATATGGCAGTTGCTATGCTAGGTGCAACAGATTCTGCAAGCCAAAAATGATGTTTTCTGTCCTCTTGGATACTAATAGTAATAACGCAAAAACAAAGCTGGGTTATAAGGCAAAATCAGGAAAAAACCAAATACTGTAAGATATTTAAATAGGAAAAGATTACCTTGCACAGGAAGCATCAAGAATGATTTAGCTGAGGTAGTAGGATTTGAACTAGACAACTAAGAAGGAGTAAGGCTTGAATGAGTGAAGAGTGTAATTGTGTGGTAGAAACATGACCGATGATATCTCAGTACAGAGAACAGCTCCACTCCCTGATAGCTTTGTGACCCCACTCAACAACTTAGCCTCTGAACTGCGGGAGTGTGATGAGGAATCAGAAGGGAAGCATGGACACGATGCTTCTCAAACTATAGCGTGCATGCACAACATGGAGCATTTACTGCAATGCAGACTGGGACTTTCTCATGAGCTCCCAGATGTATTGATACAGTTGACTCATGGACTACATGCAGGATGGAAGTCACTTTTGACAGTGCCCAGAACATACTAGTGCCTGCTCAACAACTGTTCCTCCATTTGTCCAGTTAGTCCCCAATTGCTGGATGGTATAAGGCAAAATCCAAGAGGTACAAGTGTAGGACCTACTCACCAAATTTTGTCTGGATTTCTCATATCTGAATATATTTCCTAAACATGAACAAATTATAATTATTAAAAACTAATGAAAATAAATTCAACTTTTAACATGAAAGTAAATATTTTTTATACAGCAATCAACACTATCGGTTACTTAAGCAAATGTTTGGATCTTTAATTAACAGCTATAATAATCGCTTGAAACTCTGGTTCAACATCAGAGTTGTTTTAAAAAAAATTGAGAACAAAAGCATCGACTATAGCGAAGTACATTCCTTTGACAGGCTTGTTAGTAGCAACTTTAATTAGGCCCCAAATATATTTCTTCTCATGTAACGTTTTTCATTATAACACATAAATATGCTTCAAGCATAGACTTCTTCTACTTTCTTAGTGCTATTTCTGAACTTTGTACATGTGTTTTTGTATAATCCTATATTGATATAGACTTTGCAACTAAACTGTTGGCACCTTAGATAGCTGGCAAATAGAGTCACCTGACTGATAAGAGCTTTCCTAGCTAGATGACATCCCACATATATTTGGACAATTTCTTCAACTTAATTTGCATACCTCAAGCTGAGATTTAATCACTTGCTTAAAAATATTGAGATTTATATATTAAGAAAGAGAAGGCAATTTAGTAAAATAGTACCTGTATGCTGGGTGTGGTGGTGCATGCCTATAATCCCAGTGGGTCAGGAGACTGAAGCAGGAGGATTGCGAGTTCAAAGTCAGCCTCAGCAAAAGTGAGGTGCTAAGCAACTCAGTGAGAACCTGTCCCTAAATAAAATACAAAACAGAGCTGAGGATGTGGCTCAATGGTCACGTGCCCCTGAGTTCAATCCCTGGCACCCCTCTCCCCCAAAATAGTACCTGTATAAAAAATGAAACTCTATGTCCAGGACTGGAGCAGCAAAATGACTTCAAGAATCCATGAGACAGTAGAGTTTGGTCAGATCAGTCAGCAGGATGACTGTGTAAACATGGCAGTGCCATCCACCCAAATCCAGAATTAACAGCCCTGGCCATCTCAGTGTCTGCACATAGACTTCACTAATCAGTTTGGTCCAATGTGACAGCTGCAATAAAATCTCAGAGCCATCCCTCCCATGAAGACACAGGCATACAACCAGTTACCTTCCTCAAGTTTCACTTTCAAAACACACATAACACCTTTCCTGCTGCAGGCCCTAAATTAGTTTTTTAAAAATAATAACTTGCAGAGAACCTACTATGTGCACATGATGATGATGACAATAATAATAGTGTGCTACGAACCTGGGAGACAGAAATTTATATTCCCCCCTCTTGGTATTTATAAACTAGATAACCTAGAAAATAAATACATAAAATATGCATGGGGAGAGGACAAATGATTATGATGTTCATGGTGGTAATAATAACAAACAACCTGAGGTTTGTGAATATTTATTTTAGTGTTTATATCTCCCTTTGTTTTTATGAAATAAAGCTGTTAAAACTAAAGAGCAATTAAAAAAAAAGAAATCTGCAATCTTTGGTGCATGCTTTAGTAGTTTTCTTTATTTTTCTTTCTGAAAAGCACAAAGGATTCTTCTGGAATACAAATGACCATAAATTCTGGCCTACAAGTGCATGACTAATCTAATTGCAGGCAGAAGAGGATCATTTGCTAATGCTCTCACTAGAGTTCTGTACTAAACGATTTGCTCAGAGAGCAATTGATGCCCCTAGAAAACTTTGAAAAATGTTCTAGTTAGAAACAACTTTGTCCATGTCATACATTTTCTGTTTTTATCTCCATCATTTATATTCTTCAGGACATTTGGATGAAAATTTTATCTCTTTTGCTTGAGGGTTCATGTGCTCCTGCTTATTCCTTACCTGAAATCATGAGCTCATTGTTACAGTATAAGATGCCAAATTGGGTGTCACAGAAATCACAGTGCAGAATCCCTACCCCCAGCCAGGACTTCATACAAAAAAAAAAGAAAAAGAAAAGAAAGGCCAGTCAGTAATTTGTCTTCAGAACATGAAACTCATTACTTATAAATTATTGTTAATTATATATTGAGATAAATATAGAATCATCATTTCTACAACCCTTGGAAATAGACAAGCTCTTAAAAATTTATTGGTGTCCTTAAGATTGGATGATATAAAACAGTAAATCACTGTGCATATGTGTAGCCTTTTGAGTACCATGGAATTGCAAATACTGTCTGGCCCTGGGAATGGCAGCAGCTCCATTCACTTTCTCTTGTCTTTGGAGTGGGGGAAAAATTCCTGTATAGAATGTAGAAAAACTGCTGATTGTCACAATGAACTTCCCCATTGCTACCTTCCAGTCTGCCTCACCCACTCTCCAGGCACTTCAGCCTGCTCAGAAACTTCAAAGTACAGCCTCTAATAGTGTTAGGTCTCAATATCTTTATCCAACTCCAGTCTAGAAGAGTCCAAAGGAGCAAGTATAATTGAAGTGCAGGAGAAATTTGAATATTGGGATAAACTAGAGTGAATCTATAGATTCTAAATTTGAGTTGATTTCAACAGTACATTTGGAATACTTTAACATGAAGGCTATGAAGGTTATCATTGACCAATATACAAGCATCATAAGATACTTCAAAAAAGGTCTACATGATATATATTCAAGCGCTTTCCTTCCTTCACTATAGTTTCATTTCCTATTGATTAGATTTTCTTGGGATCTCTTTTCCAAGAAATGTATATCTATTTCAATTGTAACATTACTTTCTAGACATTTTATTTTAAACAGGGAATGGCAAAATATAAGTAAGCTGGGTAAACATAATTAAGGTTAACAGGACATTGGTCAAGGAGAATCTGTGTTACAACTCAGTTTCAAAGACCATCATAGGTCAACACTCTATAGGTATATATTGAAGGTTCTTCATAAGCAGGGTAAGATGTATATATCAAAATACAGCATGGGACATGGTCCTGTCCACAGAGATTATAAATCTACTTGGAAAAATAACAGCAGTACACTATAAATATCTGAGAAACACAAAATGTCATTTAAAAGTGTATTGAGTGGAATGGTGGATGCATGAGAATTGCTGTTACTAGTAAAAATCTAATATGTATAATTGGGAAAACCAGGAAATTTGGACATAGGACTAAGCCAGAATATCGACTCAATTACTACTAGTTACATAATACTGAGAAATATACCTGCGCTCTAATCTAACCCTGCTTTCCACATCTCTGAAATGATGATAATAATTCATAACTCATAGAGTTGTGAGAACTAAATCAGACAATGTATATGAAGAATCTAGCATAGTTCTTGGCACATAACAGGAACTTAGTAAATATAGTTTCCCTTTTCTTTTACTGCAGGAGATTCTGGTACATCAAAGATGCAGGTCCTAAAGTTCACAATCTTGCAATCTAATTAGGAAGATGAGATAATGCCTCTAAAGATGAAAAAAACATAATAGTGAAAAGTGGCAACTAAGCATGCAATAGGGTCTATATATAAGGATAAGATTCTGAAAATTTTTTGAAAATTTAATTAGGGAGATATTCCAGGAGAAGATGGGATTTGGGTTAAGGAATTGTAGGAGAGAGTAAGTCCAAAATGAGTTTGGCTATTGTTGGCAAAATGGGTTGACAGGAGAAATGATGAGAGTAAGAGAGGTCCAGAGATAATAGGGCGGGGGGAGGCAAGAAGACCAGATGAAGAAGTTCCATGCTACAGGCAAGGAAAATACTCGAATTTTTTGAGCAGGAGAATGACATAGTAAAGAAGTGATTTAGAAAATGATCCAACAGTACACAACAGACAGATTTGTTTTCTCCCAACTCAAGTATAAATTCCTGGATCAAAGAACTATGCCCTCAATTCTCTGGGCTAGTGCAAGTCATATCCTATTATGTTACTGGCAAATGTTTGTTTCCTGTTCCACTGAATGGCATAAAGGGTATCTTTTCTTTGGCTGTGGTTATTATGAAATATTTGTTATTTACTACATGATCATTAGTTGCATTGATGTGATTCCAACTTAGGCAGTATTTAGACACAAAAACCAGCTCACCAATGAATGTTGCCTAAAATTGTACTGTGTGCATGTCCAGTGGTCTTCAACTCTTATCTAGTCATCTACTATTTCTTCCCTTTGAAATTCTACTCTGAATTGCTAAGATCAAGAGTTTCTAAAGTACTCAAATTCCCAAAGCAAAACGCGCTTGCTTTTTTTCTGAATTCTCTTAAAGCAAACAATGTTCTGCTTAGAGATTTATGCTGCTGGGTGTATAAAAACCTTTGGTGATATCAGGAGTGATTCATAAATACCTAGAAAAGGCAAAAAAACAATCTTAAAATAATTTTGAATGGAATTTTTCAAGTTTTATATTATCTTCTGTCTGTATTTTTATAAAGAATTAAGCTATAGTAGTCAAGAAAGACCTTAGGAAATTCTCAAATGGTGTGTCACTTCAGGCACAAATTCACTTGTGCTTTTCTCAATAGATCCTGTTGGAAGCTACTTTTCTCACAGCTGTACTTTGTTCCTAACTGCATACAAACTTAATGTATTACTTTTAAATGGATATAATTATGATATTGACTTTATTAAGTCATTTCAAGGATTAAACAAGATGAAGTGAGTAAAGAATTTAGCACAGTGCCAAGCACATAATAAGCATTCAGTGTAAGTAATCATTATTATTATCCAAACAGATTAGTCTTTCTTGTTGTAGTGATTGCAGGGTAGGTAAGAGTTATGCATTCCTGCTAAGATAGTCCCATAGTGGAGGAGGAGGCCACGTTTTCCTTTGATAGAGAACTATATGATAATTAAAAGTATTTCAACAAACCTTTTTTGAATTCTTTCTTTGTTACTACTCACCAAAGTAGGCATGGAGTAACTAAAGATAAATAAGACCTATTTCTTGCCCTCTAGAATCCCACAGCCAATTGGGAAACATGCAGAGAAATCCAAAGGAATAAACACTGCAAGAGAGTTATATTCAAAGTACCATCAGAGTACAGAGGAGAGAGCAATTAACTCAGTATGGAAGGTTAGGAATGAGAGAAAAGGTGATTATTTAATTGGGCCTTATTAAGAAAATAAAATTGTGTCAAACAGACAATGAAAAGAAAGGGCATTTTAGGCTGAGTAAATATCATGTGTAGGGAATTAAAATGTGAGAAAAATGTGCTCTACTGGGGGAAAAGTATACCTCTGCTTTTGTTGCTTTGTTGTTATTGTTATTTTTTGTATTTTTAACCTGATTATGTCATTGGGAATGTCGGTAACAGATGGTTAGGGAATGAACGGATCATGGGGGGATTTAAATGGGAGACAAGCTAAACAAGTTTGGGATATTTTGGAAATTGTGGAATATTTAACATGAGCTCTACCCTTGTTAACCATAGGACAACATTGTAAAGCAGATTTCTACATCTTAGTCACCTTACATAACTGAAATTTATGCCTTTTGGTCAGAAACTCTCAGTATCATCCTTTCCTCTGCCCCTGAAACCACCATTCTGTTCTGTTTCTATAAGCTTGACATTTTAGGTATCACACATTCATGGGTCATGCAGTATTTGTCCTGTTGTAATCAGCTTATTTCACTTAGCATAATGTCCTCAAGGTTCATCCATGCTGTCACATATGGCAGACTTCCTTCTTTGTAAGGTTGAATAATGTTACACTTAAGAGAAAAAGAGCCCAGCGCGGTGGCGCAAGCCTGTAATCCCAGTACTTTGGGAGACTGAGACAGGAGAATCACAAGTTCAAAGCCAGCCTCAGCAACAGCGAGGTGCTAAGCAACTCAGTGAGACCCTGTCTCTACATAAAACACAAAATAGGGCTGGGGATGTGGCTCAGTGGTCGAGTGCCCCTGAGTTCAATCTCCAGTACCAAAAAAAAAAGAGAGAGAGAGAAAGTACATGTCAGTCTGAGACAAGTGATGTAACAAACAACTTGAAAAGTTTAATAGCTTAACAAAACCGAATTATGTCTTAGTTGATTAAGCCTGGTTACTAGGGACCAAATATCTCTGCCCCACATAGGACTGAGTGCCTTACATTCCTCTTACCCATTCATCTATGAATGGACATTAATGTTATTTACATATATTGGTTACTCTGAATAATGCTGCAATAAATAAAGGGGTGCAGATGTCTCTTTGAGATTATGAGTTCAAATCTTTGGGATTTATACCCAGAAGTGGATCATATGGTGATTCCAGAAATTATTTTTTTTTGGTACCAGAGATTGAACTCAGAGATACTCGACCACTGAGCCACATCCCCAGCCCTATTTTGTGTTTTATGTAGAGACAGGGTCTCACTGAGTTGCTTAGCGCCTCGCCATTGCTGAGGCTGGCTTTGAACTTGCGATTCTCCTGTTTCAGCCTCCCAAAGTGCTGGGATTATACAATACACCACCGCGCCCGGCTTTTCATTCATTTTGTAGGTCATTGATGGCTTCAGTATTCTCCCATCTATTACACAGCCATGCTCTAAAGCTACAGAGTTCTCTGTTGAATCTTCAACATCCAGCAGGCAGACAGGGAGGTAGGAAGTAGAAGGTAAATGTATATTTCATGGGCCAGGCCTTGGAATTGTTCACATAAATTTTGTCAGCACTCTACTCTTCAAACTCTGTCACATGGCTAAAACTAATTGCAAGGAAGACTAGGCAATGTACCTGAAAATATAACCAGGAGAAAGAGGGAAATGATCTGACTAAACTAACTAGTTGGTGACCCAGGACATTCTAAATGAAGATGTCGAGAATGTAGGTAGACCTCTAGAATAAGAGAAGTCCTGATGGGAGATAAATATTCAGAATCAGAACTCTGCAGATGTAATAATCCTAAGCAGTTTCATTGTGCACTGGTTATCAACTTGTCTAATGAAATGAAGCACATTCATATGTGACAAGTTAGATGAAGTGGACTTATTACTAATTGGCAGCAAGGGATTAAAGAAGCGTAAGATCCATTGTGAGCCTGAGGCTCCCAAAAGCTTCTCTAGGGTGCAGGGAGTCTCAACTGTGAGTGCCTACTCACACCAGAGCTAAGGAACCTAGAAAGGCAACGTATCCTGGGTGCTATCCCTTACAGGCCACATGACTCACTGAGCTAAGCTGTGAAAGGCATCCTGCTTCCAAGATAGAGAGGAACAAAGCCTTAACTCAAGAAATAACTTTCCCTAGGAGGGACAGGAGTGAGGATTAAGCTGTCTCAGATATTTCTCCTTATCTTCAGATATCACATTCCCGATACATTCTGTAGTTATTATTAAAAACCACAAGCAAGAACTGGAGAACAGTCAGTCCAAAGCCACTCAGGGAACTGTCCTACAAATAGTATGATCAATTATACCATAAGAAAACTATTATAAAAGTGTCTACCTCACATGAACTGGGTATGAAAATTAGGTTCAATTATGATAAGAAATTCTCCACCCTTGCTCTCTGGGACATGGTCTTTTGGAAAGATGTGTGACTTCATAAATTTGTAGGTGTGCGTGTGTGTGTGTGTGTATGTGTGTGTGTGTGTGTGTGTGTTGTCCCTAGTTTGCTTGTCTATTTGACTATCTATCTCTACACTTATATATTGAATGTCTACTTAAGGGCAAGACACTGTACCAGTGACTAGGCATCTGACTATAACAAAAACCCTCATGGAGCTTACATTCCTGCAAAGGAGATAGAAGTAAAAACGTATTACTCAATTATTCATATAATTTCAATTATGATAAAAGGAATACATCAGAAGCACAGGATGGATAAAAGTAAAGAGGAATAACAAACTAACTTCATGGACAAGAGTCTTATGAATAAATTTCATGTGGGTCACAAGGATAAATAAGCTACAAACTCTTACCTTAAAGAAATTGCTGTGGAGGGGAAAGTATAAGACCTTCATGTAAACAACTGTATTACAAAAGAGAGAGATGAAAGTGTTTCTAATAAAGATATGCATGGAGTGCCTTTGAATGTCTAAGAGGGAGAGGTGGCTTATAGGGGAAGAAAGATGTCCAACTGGAAAACACAGGTTTTACATTGTGCCTTTGAGGGTGACTTTGAGTTGGAAATATGGTGGGGCTGACCTAATCTTGAGAAGATTAAACAAAATATCAGAGATTAAACAAAATAGAGCTGTGAGCAATGGGACAGGGTGGAAAACGTTGAAGTAAAGGGACTGTAGACTAAAGAAAACCAATGGGAAGTCTATTTTAATCACCTTCAAAAAAAAGTAATGCATGAATTGAATTTTTGTCAGTGGGCTATGAAGAAAGAGAATGAGATAGATTTAAGTCAGAGAAATGAGAAGCAACAGAACTTGTCACTTTTTCCCACAAATATTTGAGTACCTACTATGAACCTAAGCCCTGGAGCTAAAGTTCTCTTCCTTTCTCACTAATGCTTCAAGAAATAAAAGGATGTCCAAGTTATGCACATTTCATATAGTAACTTTCTTTTCTACATGGCCTTCTGGATAGTCATGAGAGGTGCTGTTCAATTCTTTTTACTCCATGTGTCTTATAGTTATTATCCTTTTACCAATCTGTCTGAAAATAACATGCTGCTTTCGTGAGAAGTAAAAAAATGTCAAGTACTGAATATACTGCAGTCTGCACATACCATAGCTAGGTACTGCCATGTCACACTATATACATGTTATCTTGGCCTAACAGACTCTATATTTGCACAAACTGTGAACTGGCAGTTGGTATTTATATACAGCCTGTCCCCCAGGGATGACCCATGGGCATGCAAGTCTTCCAGATCTGGCAGCCCTCTATGAATGCTGATTGTATAATGTGTTTTTATGGAAACATATTCTAACATGTGTTTCAAACTTGGAGCTATCCGTCTATGTATTCCTTCATTTAAAATAAAACACAAAGATGTTTAGCTGTGCAAATAGGAAAGGTGCCTCCAAATAGGTTTCAATTTGGGCCACTCTCCATAAATCTCCTCTGATTTCTTTGCTTTCTGTTTTCAAAAGAAAAAAGCTATTGGAGTGCTAGCATATTAGAGTTTTTGTTGGTTATTCACAGTGTGAAATCAGCATCACTAAATAAAGCAACTGCCAAATAAATGTGTTCTGGTTACAAAGAGAAACCACTGTACAACTAAAATCTTAAATCTAATTAAGGAATTTCCAAATGCCATATCTTTGAGACCTTCCAACAACAACAAAAAATACATTTCAGCTGGGACTTGTGAATCACTAGCTTTGTACATAAAAGAAACAGCTTGTTCTAAAGCTGAACTTCAGTAAATTACAGAGACGGTTTGTCTTTCACAGCCCTGTTATGAGGCTGAAACCTCTGGGTAGTGAAGTCTGCAAACAGTTCCTACTGCTGGCAGGTTCTTCCATAAGGGGCTAAATAAATATTATGCACATTCTGAAAATATTGTGTTGCTTTCAATACCCTGAAATTAGAATGGTTACTGTAAGTGGTTTATACATGGATAACTAGAAAATGTTGTTTCAAAAGGTATATGTTAGTATAGGTGCTCTTCCACACCTGTATAAATAGCTGCTTGCTGGGCATACACTTTATCTGAATTTAAGGTGAAAATCAGGCTGAAACTACAGTAACAAAGTGTCTCTCTACTATTCCAGTAAAGAAGAATCTCATTATGCTTCTGCATATCCAAAGAACAGGTGTGGCTTTCCTCATTCTTCCTCTTTTCTATTTAAAAAGATATAAAGAGAAAAGAAAATTTTGGAACCTTCCCTAATAGGACAATATGGTTATGACTTGAAAAAACATCTAGGACTCATTGTTCTAAAATTCACTTTTGCTACAATACTTTCCATTTTGTGAGAGGTGGGGTAAGTGATGGATTTAGATTTCTATGATACAGATGATATTCAATTCTGCCTTTCACTTTGTTTGGATATGCATAAAGCTTTAATTAGCTGTTCAAGGTCATGAAAAATTGTGGTCTAAAGACTTAAATTATTTTAGAATAATCTTTCTTATAATTAGAGAAATATCATTGAAAATAATTTTATGACATTAGATTTTGCATTTTCAAATACATATGCTACTCTGGAGAACTAAAAAATTAGAAAGTCTTTGTTAAATGCATTTAATGAATAGCTTACATGGACATACATTTGTGTACATGTATTTTATACACATTTTCAGGTATGTACACATATGTACATACACATATGCATATAATTTATACATACACATTTATAACTGAAGGCACACATAGGTTTACAGATAAACACAGACTCAGGAGTGCTTTCTTGAGTTCATGTGATCAGCAACCAATATGCTACCTTGGCCTTTTTTCTTTTTTTAAACAAAGAGCCAGATTTGCCTCTGGCCACACTGTGCACTCTGTAGAACATACGCCCAACTTCAAAAGGGCCGTGTAAGTGATGAGCTTTTGAAGCTAGGCAGAAGGCATATGTCTACATGCCTTAAGGCACAGGGAGGTCAACCAATGCCCTTATGGTCACAAAGAAGGTGTGTCTCTGTGATCAAACTAGCAATGAAAAGTCTCATACTACCAGATCCTGTGTTACTCATATTTATACAGATGAATGCTAATTGCTACAAAAATCATCATGATGGCCCTGCTAGAAATAACCTCCTTCAATAGCCACTCCTAGGGTAAGCAGGTGGTTTCTGGATCTAATTTCTAATAACATTAATGGTATTGAGTGCTTACTATAGGCCAAGCCCTCTTTAACCCTTACGACCCCAATGTGTAATGTTATTATCATTTCCATTAGTTAGTGACCTTTTATCTATGCAACGCTTATTGTATTTCTGTGAGATATGTACTGATATTATCCCCACGTTATAGATTAGGAAACCAATGCTCACAAAAGTAACTTGCCAGGGTCCACAGGACCAGTGAGCAGTAAGACTGGGATTGGAGCCAAGGTATTTCAGTCTCCAAAGTTTATGAACTCCTTTCAAAAAATTTTAAATGGTTACCATTGACTGAACACTGGAAATACTTCAAGCCTTATGCTAGGCTCACGGAATGCATTCTCTGATACTCATCACACACAATGGTGGATATTTTCATTTTCCTCATTTTATGGCAGAAAAAAAAAGAACCATGGAATGTTCTTACATCCCACATATACTTCCTTTCTCTTAAGCAAGAGATAAACCCCCCAATAAAACATTGTTGATGAACTCTTAGCTGCAGACCATCTTTCACAGTCAATGCATGAGTGAATTTTGCCTTTTAAACCTGTGTAGGTCACAACCTTGCTCACAAAAGCCAATGCCTCATGATGTATGTGAAAATTGTGCATAGCCACATCTACAGAGGTACCTGAGACCACACAGGTTCATATGCTCTCCTTCCCAACTTAGCCCTTTAAGACCTCCTCCTCTGGTGCCTACAGGTACCTAGCACAGTTCAGGACCCACCCCTTAAAAGCATTCAATAAACCAGAGTTTCTACCTTGAATATTATAAGAACCCTCTTAGGAAAACATGTGCTGTGCTGCTAATGAAAGAGTCATCTCATTTCTATGTGGTTATGCTGTCATCTCTCCAAATCCCATGGACAAAAGGCTCCTTTGCCAAAGCTCATCCTCTGCATTCCTTATGGAGTCCACAGTGTTCTCAGCAGTATCTGCATAGTGATGTTGCAGTTACCTGTGGGGTTTCCCCCTAACAGTGGAGCTGCAGAGTCAGATTCTTGGCTAGGTGGTATTCTGGCCATGGCTGAGGCCTTGGGCTTTCCCAGAGCCAAGTTCTACAGTAAGCACCACAGGTGTGTATCTCTGGGGCTTTGTAGCAACCACCAGAACCCAGCACTGCATACTGCACTAACTTCCAGAGAGGGAAGAGTCTTTTCTCTTAGGAAGAGAGGTGTCCATGCTAGTAAAGTCTGGCATAATTTCACTCACTATCCATGAAGTCAGAACACATCAGTTGGCCACATAATGTACCAAAGCTGGATTCCAGAAAAATTCCCATGGTGGGTGACTTTGCCTGCCTAGAGAAAGCAGCTTGCTGTGATTCTTAAATTCTTATTGATTAGCTTCTTAAATTCTCCATTGTCTTGTTGATTAGCTTCCCAGATTTAATTGGCTGTTTCAAAGAACCTGATCTTAAGTACTCAACCCCTCTTTTGCTTTCACAGAAGGATCTCCCACCACACAAAATGAAACTAATCATGCTTGAATTTTGCCTTGACAAAATGGTAGCATGCTGACTATCCCTGAGATCCTTTGTCCACTGCAAGGGAAAATAATAGATCCATTATTCAAGAACCCAGGAAAGCACTAATGCTGCATGTGCACACACATGTGTTCCAATTTCCCTGTGTGACCACACATATACAGCCTTAGTGTCTAGCGACATACTGGGGCAGATTACTGCATCCTCCAGTCCAGTTTTAGCCTTCTGAGAATGCCAGAAGGTGTTTAAAAAAGTGAGGTGTGATTTTCTCCCATTATATCTACTTCCAAAACCTGGAAAATGAAATTCCCCACTATCCTGTTTTTTTCCTTCATAAGTTTTGATACTCTAAAAACAAAACATGGCACACATTAAATCCCCATTCTGTGATGCATACTAAACCATCATTTCAAGAAGTTGTAGTACCTGTAAAAATTAATGTGCCTTTTTTCTTATTCTGTGACTCAACAGAGTACCAACAGTCCAAAACAAAAACAAAAAACAAAAAAATAAACAAAACATGCTATGAATGGCTGATTCTCTTTCTGTAAAAATCCCCAAACAATATACAAAAAAAGAAAAAAAAAAACACTATAGAGTAAGTCACAAAGGCCTTGTCTCTTGTGTGCTCTTAAGCCAAGCTTAGCTTGGCTACCGGTCTTCTGAGTGATTAACTTCATTTGTTGACTGAGCATTAATTGGGTGCTCATTCTGCTCCTGACCTGCTGGCCTCTTAGAAAGAAAAAGAAATTACATATATGATTTCTGTATTTAAGGACTTCAAAATCGAAGAAGAGGGTAGACAGCATTGAAAAATGTATAGCCCCCTACACTGAGCTGTTATAATGGACTTAATATAGGTTAAATAATTCTTACAAATACCTACAGAAAAGAGCATCTTATCTTCATTTAGACATAAGAAAACTAAGGCTCAGAAAGTTTATGGAACTCTTGCCTAAAGTCAATTGGCTAGACAATAGCAACACCTAGGTTCATACCCAGGTCTGTTCAGCTCCAGGCTCACAGCTATTCTTCTGTTCCAGAAGGTCAGTGGCAGAAGGAAATGCACATTTCTATAGAAATACAGCCTGATGGTTAGAAAAACCTCTTAAAATTGGTATGATCACTTCCCATAACTCCAAGGACATTGAATTGACCAAACCATCCCTCTAGCACTCCCAAGGAAAAATTCAAGCCAAAGTCCTCTGATAGATAGATTCAAGAGAATGATAAAAAGCCCTGCCAACTTTCACTAACAATAGGAATAGTAGATGAGGCCTGCTGATAATCACAATGTAGTTTAAGGAGCCCTCTCACAAAATATCCTGTGTTCTTCTTTTTCATCTTTGGTCTGGCAGGATGTTTCCTACAAAGAAGGGCACAGAAAAGGGCCATTCTGCCAGAAATATACCATCAACATTCACAAGCACATCCATGGAGTGGACATCAAGAATCATGCCAAAGAGATCCAGAAAACTGCCACAAAGGAAATATAGCCTGATGGTTAGAATAAATTCTTAAAACACAGATGTGTGCATTGATACCAGGCCTATCAGGGCCATCCAGACCAAAGGAATAGGGATAATTATATTTTAAAAATCCATAGATAATTAATGTGAGTGAGAGCTAACCAATAGTTGTCCAAGTTATAAAACTACAAAATAAATTAAATAATTAAAAAGTAAGAGAATATCCATATAGAAGGTAAACAATAAATCATTATTGGTACTGAAAAACAACCTGGCCAGGTGGAATGAGGTTTGGTGAAGGTATCTCAAAACCTAGAACTATCCTTTTTTAATTCTGTGATAGGCAGGAGACAGACTAATCTACCCTATATGTCAAATACCTCTTAACCCCCAGAACAACACCAGTAGTTGAATTTCAAACATAAAAAAAGGAAAAGAAACCAAAACAGATAGCGGCATGGTAACCTGATGTTTGTTTGAACTCATGTGTACAAACGGGTTAATCTGACTCTCTCTCTGGACTAGGTAATTTCTAAATCTCTTAGTAACAGGTATTAAATGCACACTAGAGAAAGATCATGATTTTGTGTGTAGAAAATGCAGGAAATTGTGGTCTCTTTTTATCTTGGATATTCATAGAAAATATCCAGATTTTATCGAGCACAGTTATACTTACTTCCTACATGAATTCTTCCTATCCCTATCACCTACAAATTAAATTAATACAACACAATAAGTTAACAGAAAGATAGGCAGATAATCACAATCCTTATTAAGATACCAGCACATTTTCTTTGTATAGGAAAAACCATGTTCATTTACTAATAAAGTGGCACCCAGGGATTAAAATTGTAGCCCCCTTTTTAACATCTGAATGACTATGAGGAGCAGGATTGGTCTCAGTTTTTCTACCGGTGAAATGTGGGAAAGTAATTTTGGAAGAAATTATTATGGTCATGCTTTTAAAAAGTTTATTTAGATTGCTGCTTTAAAAGCAAAAGAACAGATGGGATATGAAGTCCTAAAACTTTCTTCAATTTAAATAAAATGAAGAGCAACAAGAAATGGGCCTTACATTCAGTTTGTGAACTAGGGGAAAAAAATGAATCATGGCCAAATTATCAAGGGTTACTATTCTGTCTCACTTTTCAGATCATTAGAAATGATCATAGGCTATAAAATAAATTATTGTTATTTTAGAGAGGTTTTTATTTTTCCGGTTCAAATAAAAATTAAAGAACTCACTGTGATTTCTGTTTCTAATATCATCTTTTCAGGAGTGATCATTTGGGAAGCAGAGCATCCCCAGTGAAAACACTTTTGTACCTTCAGAATCTAATTAAATAACTAATTACCAATAGATGATAGTAAAGTACATCAAGACACCAAGAGCTATACATAATCTTAATAAGATGAAACTCCAGTGTTCCACAAAATGCATTCCTAAAAACTGGTTATTTCTCCCTCTTTAGAAGTAGAAACCCATCAACAAAAAGGAATGATCTTACATAGTCTTGCTCACCTCTGAGTTTGTCTTTCTTAAAATGTAAACTAGAAACACTAGCTCTCACTAATGCCTTGGAAAAGCCAAGCTAGGTAATTTCTAAATCTCTTAGTAACAGATATTAAATGCACACCCAGGAAAGACCATGATTTTGTGGCATAGATGACCTAAAAGCATTGACAATTTTTGAACTGAGGTCCCCTTGCCAAAGGACAATCTCAGGACTTGGGCATACTGGGCTTAGAAAACTGCAGAAGCCAGAAGTCATAAGTTTTGAAGGGACAACTTCACATTTCATACCACATTACTTTGGTATCTACTGTTTAAGAGGCAGCTAAAGGCTAATTTATAGATATATAGAAGATAGATTATAGATATTTGGGGAAAGGGGATTTGGGGAGGTGTTTTGGCAATCAGAGGCTAAAATCAAATGTAAAAGCAATTCAGTTAGACCATGGAGCTTTACTCTGGTGAGTACTAAATACAATACATGTGGACTTACCATGAATACAAGTGATTTATATTGATTTTTTTCAATAGCTTTAAGAATAATGAACTCAAGCTAGTGTCGTGTGGACTTCCCTGTTTATATTTATTTTACATAGGGCTTCAAATGTTCTGCTGTGTCTGGCAATATCTGTTGATAGGTTTATTTATTTATCTTGTTTTACAGTTTGTAATGACAGCTTTTAAATTAAGATACAGTTTTAAAAGGTGGTAAATAAATGGGCAAGGGAGCCCCAGTAGACAGAAATGATGTTATTCAACTTCCCAGCATGAAAAGCTCTCCCTGAGCAGTTCTGCAAAACCAATACAGATAGGCTTTAAAAATATCTCACCTCTTGTTTCACCTGGGTGAAAACTTAATTTAATGGAATGATCTCATAAATATAATGATCTGAACATTCCCAACTGGCATCATGAAAAGTAAAAATCTCTACAGAGTTTCAACTAAAATGCCATCAGATAATTAGAGAGAGGACTCACTGGCTGAAAATGTACTCAGCACTGGGTAGAAGAAAGTCATTTTTACTAATTTTTTTCTACTAAACATAAAGACTTTTGTTTCTCTTTCTTTAGTTTTTCTCAGAATGGCTTTAAACATCACAGGCTTCTGGGAATGTGGTTATGTTAGTCAGCTTTTTGTCACTATGACTAAAATATCTGACAACAACTTAGAGGAGGAAAAGTTTATTTGGGCTTGATTTCAGAAGTGGCAGTCCATGGTCCACCAACTCCATTGCTCTGGGCTCAAGGTGAGGGAGGACATCACGGCATAAGGAATAGCAGAGGAGGGCTGCTCAGCTTATAACAGTCAGAAAGCAGAGTGAGAGAGGGCATGGAGTCAGGGATAAAATAGAAACCCCACAGGCATGCTCCAGTGACCTAAATTTGTCCAACCACACCCCACCTGCCTGCAGGTGCCATTCAGTAGTCCACTCAAATTATTAGTCTATCAAATGGATTAATTCACTGATTAGGTCACAGCTCTCATAATCTGATCATTTTGCCTCCTGCATCGACACATGAGCTTTTTGGGGGGAGACACTTCACACCCAAATCATAACAGTGGTTTAAAAAAGAAGATGGTTTGGTAAAGTTAAGGCATCAAATACAGTCTGGGAAGAGTCACTAAAGGTGCTGTGGTGGGGAGCATATATTTTATTTATAGTGAACTGTAGAGAGATCATTTCTAGGACAATAATCATTGAAGAATTAAAGTAAAAATAAACCAATTAATTCATAGAGCAAAAACGTACTTCTCCAGAACCAAAAACCTAGCCCTACTCACTTTTTTATGGCTTTTGGTAGTGATCTAGCTTACGATTTCAAGGAGATTAAAAAACTGTGATGTTTCTGTTTTTCCTTTCCTATCGCTTCTCTCTCCCTCTATTCACCTCAATCTTTCTAGACTATTTCAGGCTGACTCAGATGTTTTTGCCCCTTCATATTAGCAATCCTGTCTTTTCCTCCTTTTTCTGCATATACCTTCTCTATGATATGTTTTGTTTTCCTGTTTGCATTGGGAATGCTCCCATTTTAACATATCCATGAGATTCTCCAACATTCTTTTGCCATTTATTTTCTTGAAGAGCTTTGCTTTCTTACCCCATAGGATAATCTACCACTCTCATTACAGTACTTCTGAGGATTTTAAATCTCTCCTTATTGTTTATCTTAGTTTCACTTGTAGTTGGTCCCCACAGCCCCAGAATCAATCTCTTGTGTTTTCAGTTATGCAGATGTCTGTAATGAAAGGGAGTACTTGGGGACACACAGCTATTCCACCAGACCCAGAGCCACAATGTTAAATGACTTCCAGCAAAAAGTAAGTACTAGAAAGCACTCTGGAAGAAATCAAAGCATTGCACTGTAATTCTAGAAAAATTAACATAAGGCACTTATAGCGTGCATACTCTGTAGCCATTTAAACGTGGTTCCTTCTTGTGAATGTTTCAGCATATAATCTCTTAACATATTGGGGGTGAAAGTTCTAACAACACTGTATTTCCACTTGGTGAGTGTTACATCAAACAAGAAGAATATCACTTTATAGATAAATGGATAAGAATGATACTATGAGACACACACAATATCTGCACCATTCAAAGCCCAATTGAAAGAAATTGAGTCATGCAACTGTCATCACAAACTTTTTAGAAATTCATTGTCTTTTTGTGTTTTGTGAGTTAAAACTGACAGTGATCTACTGAGTCAATACCAAGACTTAGTGTTTGACTTTGCAATGTCTCTAGCATGAAGGAGCCACCATCATCCTACATCTAAAAATTCCTCCTCTTATATATGATTCCATTTGTATAGATAGCACTTTCAAATGTTGAAACATGTACAGTCTCATTATTTCAGGGATCAAACATTTGGACACTTTTGGTCAAGTTATACTTCTACATGTGTACTTTCAGTCTTTCGGGTGGCCTGAGATCGTAAGAGATTTTTTTCTTGCAATGTCTGAATTGCAAACACATTCCATGTTTTTTTTGGGTTCCATTTGTTGGTTGTTATAAAAGCAAGGTCAATTGCTTGATAGTCAAATAGTGGTTGATAGAATCATAAATGCATGTGAATAAAACCAGCTAGTTCTACTCGTTAGATCCCATCTACCAAACATAATACAAATGAGACCATTTATAAGGTCTAAATTGTTTTCAGATATTTTGAAACTCATAAATAACCATCTAAAAAGAAATCGAGAGAAAAACAGAATTCAAAAGGTATGCTTAAACATCTAAAGTTAAAATGAAAAACAGCATTATAACAATTACACTCTATAATGGCAGTTGAAATTATTCTAACTCATTAATATCAAATATTTTCTGTTTAGAAATATTTGAGATAACAGTTTAAATGGTGCTTTTGCTATTAATACATTAGCAGTATTACTATGTATTCAGCATGTTTATCAAATTCAAATTTTTAATCCAAAAAATCAACACTAACATTGCCTTTGTGGCCATAAATATACTTCTAGGCATACTTAATATGATGTAGCCTTAGGAAGTACTTTTTTCTTCAACTAAAAACCAATTAGGGCCATAAACCATAGACCAAATGTATTAATCCTGCCTAAAAATGTGAAGTCTTTGCATCTAACTGGAAGAGAGATCAGTGGACTCTTTGATCCACATGGATGTGAGCCATTAACAAATGATGCAATGAGAAAAAGATTTTCTCAGTTAAGTAGTTGATTTATTTGTGAGAGGCAAAAATAACTTTTGACTGGAAGGAGATCATGTAAAGTGTGTGTGTTTGTGTGTGTGTATGTGTGTGTGTGTGTACGAAAGAGAGAGAGAGAAATAGATATTCCCGCAGGGCTTGAGTTTAAGGACTTCATGAGTAAATGTATAGGTTTCCATTTGTCAGTGGTAATTCTTAAAAGGTTTTTTGAATAAGTGATTTTCTCTTACAAATAGATTTCAAATAGGTGAAACATGAAGAAAATATACATGTCTCCACCTAAAAGATGAATTTCTAAATTGTTTTTTAAAACTTATCTAAATGAGTAAAACTTCTCTTTGGTAAAGATTTTTATTCTTAGAATTTCCAATTATACACACCCCAATTCTGTAAGAAATACATAGGTACTTTCTATATGCCTGGTACATAGTAGATATTTAATTCATACTGTTGAATTTGATAAAGTAATTTAAAATTCAATGTGGCTACATGGAATAGAGTTTTATTAGTGTTAACAATAAATGAAAGAAAATGAGAAATAGATAATGAAGTAAGCTTTCTAAATTAAGGAAATTCATTGCATAATCATATTTAATCTTAATGAATAGAAATTCACAAATTATAAAGAATGTGTCATAGTTGTACTTCTAAAAAATTATAAAATGTGAATATTTAGGTTTACAAAACCAATTACTTATATTAGGAAACTATTAATATAATATGTTCTGTACTGTAAACAAAATGTATTCAAAATGTCGCTTAAAAGTTCTTTCAATATTTCATTAGTGTGTTTTTTAATGAATTATTAATTACACTAAAAAGGGGGTGAAAAAGGAAAACTATAATAAAACAATTCTAACAGTCTGGGTTTAAAAATCAATAATAAAATAGATTAAGCATCTCAAGTGGTAATCTGTGTTTAATGAAATGTGATGTAATTTGCTAAACTTTAGTTTATATATATTTTTCCAGAGTGGCATGACATTTGTTTTGTTTTGTATTGTTTTGTTTTTTGCTATTTAAAAAGGAGAAACTTCATTTACTTTTTTGTTGTTGTTCTAATCAGTTATACATGGCAGCAGAATGCTCTTTGACTCAAAGAGTATACAAATGGAGCACAATTTTTCACATCTCTGGTTATACACGAAGTAGGGTCACACCATTTGTGCAATCATACACGTACCTAGGGTAGTGATACCCATCTCATTCTATCATCTTTCCTCTCCCCATGCTCCTTTCCCACCCCTCCCTCCCCTTTGGCTAATCCAAAGTTCCTCTATTCATCCCAGCCCCTCCCCCATTATGGATCAGCATCCACTTAGCAGAGAAAACATTTGGCCTTTGGTTTTTTGAGATTGGCTTACTTCACTTAGCATGATATTCTCTAACTCCATCCATTTACCTTCAAATGCCATAATTTTATTCTCTTTTATGTAGCATGATATTTGGATAAACATTCTCTTGCTATTTGAGTGTGGTGATGATTTTTGTACTCACGAAAATGAAGTAATTGTGATAGTAATTCTACTGATCTTTCAGGCTAATATCTAGGGTCCAGATGACTTGCAAAATAAATCCTTTGTTGTTGGCTTTTGTTGCTGGACACTGGACAAGTCTATTACCAAAGCTCTCCACTCTTTGTAGGTGCAATGGTGAAGTCTTGACCTAATTAACCCTACTTTTGTTAATTCTGACAGTAAGGATTATCACCAACACACAAATTAAAAACTCGAGCTTTAAAGAAGTGTAGGAACTTGTCCAAGGCCACCATCAGTAGAGCAAAGATTTGAACCAGACCTGATTTCCAATATCAGATACTTTCTCTTTCTGAATTTCAAATTTCTTAATGTCTCAAAGTCTATTGCCTCATTGGCAAAATGGTGACATACTATCAAATTCAAATTGTTTTGAGAATTAAATAAAGAATAATATATGATGTGTAAAGTGTATAGTTCAATCCCTGGCATGTAGAAAGTTCTTCAAAAAGTACTTTTAACCCTATAGCTAAACATTGTCAGGGAAGCATGGCAGAATAGGAGCTCAGGAGCTACCTTACTCTGAGAATCACTGGGCTGGGGTCATGTTGCAGCTTATTATTTGTGATCTTGAGCAGACACAAAATATACCTATGGCTTGGTTTCCTCATTAGTAAATGAGAGTTAGAATTTGATCTCCCTTAAAAAGCTCTTTGAGAACAAAATGAAGTAAATAACACAGGAAAAGCATTCTACATGACATGTAAAAGCACTCATACTGATGGTGTGGAAGAATTTTGTAAGGCATTTAAATGTTTTACATTTTTTCTTTGTCTAAGTTTATAATCCCAGAAATGAAGCTAAACTAAGATTTTCTGAAAATAATCATTTTGTAATGACATACAATTCAATATAATAACAGCCCTTTATCAAAAAGAATAATACCATAGCTCAAAGTCAACACAAAGAAACTATGGAAGCAATATGCCAGTTTCATAGTGTATATACATAGGGATCACATTTTAATTCAAAAAAATCTCTGCATTCTTCTATTAAGATCAAAAAATGTTCCAAACACTATATGTGAAAAGTCAATTTTCAATGTGTTCCAGTAAATACCCAGGCAATCTAAAATTGTCATGATTGATGGAAATAACTGATTGCAGCCTGCCAACTTTACCTTTCTTAATTATAAAATACAATTTCAGTTCCGTGCCTTCCAACCCAAGGTTTACAAAAGCTAAGAGAACTACTCTGTTCAGCCTGTGATTATATCAGCAGTGCCACTTTTTCAGGTCCTATCAGATTGGGTTTGGATGATAATTACTTGGGAAGTGTTTGATCTCAATGATGAATACATGATTAGTTTTTCATGAAATCAGTCAACCACACCGCACAGCACTACTCATGTGAGACCTTGTTGATTTAGCTGTTAGAAAGCACACATCTCCCTCGGTTCAGATGTGGGACATCGGTCCTCGGGGAAAAGAGGGTGGAAAAAGGGCAAGTTTATGGGTAATGATATTGCAGAGACAGATATTTAAGGTTTGCTAATTTTCTTCTCAATTATTCTCATCCCTTACCTTGTTTTCATGAGAACTGTATGACCACAGATTCCATCTCAGTTGCAGAATATATTTTTTCCTTTTCTTAAAAAAAAAAAGATATCAAGATACCATTGTTATCTTTCAGCCCCTTAGAGGTTTTTGCCCTGATGAATAATATTTTATATGTGAAATGTTTATGTGATTTTTCACAGAGTGATAACCCTGCTATGGCTTAACTTTGATGCATTGCGATCACTGGTTTTCTTCACTAAAGTGCTTTTACACACCCTTCCCATAAATTGACTTAAGAGTTAGAAATGGAACATTCGACACAACTTGGATGCTCAATAGAAAATTGCCTAGGAGCGTATTTTATGTTTGGTTTACAAATACACACACACACACACACACACACACACACACACACTTTTCCTCAAAGTGTTGGGGGTGTGCATTTCTTTGTTGATTTGTGTCTGTGTATCTGTGTGTGGTTTTCTATGATATAGGCTGTTTCCCTAAGAGTCAATATAACTTGCATTTTCTTAAATTTCATGTGATCATACTCAGAGATTAGATAAAAAGATTCAATTGTCAGTTTTTAAACAGCATGCATTTTTTAAAAGAGGTGGAAACATCATACTTTATAAGAAAAAGGAAATAGATTCTGATAAATAGCCCAATCTTGCTGACTTAGTAAAGCCCTAAAATAAGGAATACTCTAGATTATTTTAATGAAAAGATACTTTATAAAAGTAAGGTTTCAAATATCCAGCTCCATTTTCATAATTAAAATATCACTTTGAAGGTATAACATACATATCATATATTTGTATTTTATTTGCATTATCCTCTTTTCAAAACCAAAACAAACAAAAAAACCTTCAGTACAATGTCAATAATATTTTGGTGAAGATACCTTAGAAATCATGTCTAGTTTTTTGTGGGTAAAAGAGGTAGAGATTTAGGAAGCTTGTCTGAATATTTTGAAATCTAAACTCTAGCTTAGTGAAATAAATGAGACAATTTAGAACTGGATTTCACAATCCAGGAGCCACTGACCTTTTGGAGCAGGTAATGATAATCATTTTCTATGAGCAGCTGTCCTTTACATGTTTGACAGCTTCCTTGGCCTCTACCCACTAGATGTGAGTGGCACTCCTGCCCCAGTTGTGACAATCATAAATGCTTCCAGACATTGCCAAATGTCTTCCGGAGCCAAAATTGTCTCAATGGAGAACTATTATTTTAAATAAGAAAATTTGGAAGAGATGAGCTTAAGATATCCAAAGGATTGGCTTTACTTCCTCTTATAGATGAAAACCTTAGCTTGGGGAGAGGGCAGTGAAGAATGCTACAGACATACACTAGTTCTGTAACAGAAAATAAATCAGAGACTAGTGAATGTTAATGAGTCATATTTGTTCAGGAGATTCAGAACAGAGTCCAAACATATGAAAATGCCAATGGTTAGCTGCTATTGTGACCTTTCTTCATTTATAGTAAGTCAATTCTACAGCCAAAACTTAACATTTTGAATTAAAATGAGTAGAAAGAATAAGTTCAAAAGGTGTAAGAATTAAAAGAGAAGACAGTTTATTTTGATAATAGGTCCTGAATAAATCTGACAAATCCTAACATTGAAATTAGGTCATTTTATTAATATAAATTATCTACACATATTCTTACTGCACTAAGAGGAGTTATGATGTCTTCACAACATTGTGAATACAACCAAATTGGTGAGTGAAAATCCTTATCTCGTGGATTTGAGAAAGAATTTATCAAGCTGAGGAAAGACTGTCACGATGCTATCAAATCCTCATTGACTCTGACTTAACTATTATCTTACTATATTTTTCCAAAGGAAGAAAACAGGCTGATAATACAAGCAAACGAGTCTATACAGTAGTATAATTTCTGTCATTTGCTGCTACAGAATGCATTACAGTATTGACTAGCAACCACCCTGGAAACAACACAAACACCACTGATTGAGAGTAATAAAATTTAGGACATGGTAGACCCATATTAGGATAATAAGCTCAACCTTCATTTCACATTAGGAAAACAGAGCAAACAATAGACCATTAGAGATACCTGAGTTTTTTCTTCCAGCAAAGATATTTAGGTATAGAAAGAAATCTAAACCAAAATAAGGGGGAAAAGAGGAGTGAATCCGAAGAAAACAGAAGGGAGATTACTAAAGTAGAGGAAGGGGATTGAGGGAGAAGGAGATAGGAGAGGATAAAGAGGAATTGTGGAATGAAAATTAGCTAAACTATGCTATGTACATATGTGAATCTACCACAGTGAATTTCACCTTTATGTATATCTATAAAGCACTAATTTTTTGGAGGGTACCAGGGATTGAACACAGGGGCATTCAAGCACTGAGCCACATCCCCAGCCCTATTTTGTGTTTCATGTGGAGACAGGGTCTCACTGAGTTGCTTAGTGTCTTGCTGTTGCTGAGGCTGGCTTTGAACTCATGATCCCCCTGCTTCAGCCTCCTAAACCGCTGGGATTACAGGCATGCGCCACTGCACCTGGCTAATAGAAGAAAAAGTAGGCCCAAATCTTCATCATGTAGGATTAGGACCTTACTTCCTTAACAAGACTCTTATAGCGCAAGAAGTAAAATCAAGAATAAATAAATGGGATGGATTCAAACTAAAAAGCTTCTTCTCAGCAAAAGAAACAATCAATGAAGTGAACAGAGAGCCTACATTCTAGGAACAAATTTTTGCCACATGCACATCAGAGAGAGCACTGATCTCCAGGATATATAAAGAACTCAAAAGACTTAACACCAAAAAGACAAACAACTCAATCAATAAATGGGCTAAGGAGCTGAACAGACACTTCTCAGAAGAAGATATACAATTGATCAACAGATATATAAAAAAAATGTTCAACATCTCTAGCAATGAGAGAAATGCAAATCAAAACTACTCTAAGATTTCAATCTCACACCCAGAATCATCAGAATGGTCATTATCAAGAATACAAACAACAGTAAGTGTTGGCGAGATTGTGGGGGAAAAGGCATGCTCATACATTGCTGGTGGGACTGCAAATTGGTACAACCAACCTGGAAAGCAGTATGGAGATTCCTTAGAAAACTTGGAATGGAACCACCATTTGAGCCTGCTATCCCACTCCTAGGTCTATACCCAGAAGACTTAAAAATAGTGTACTACAGTGCTGCAGCCACTTCAATGTTAATAGCAGCTCAATTCACAATAGCTAAACTGTGGAACCAACCCAGACGCCCTTCAATAGATGAATGGATAAAGAAACTGAGGTATATATAAACAATGGAATATTACTCAGCAATAAAAGAAAATAAAATTATGATATCTGCAGGTAAATGGTTGGAGGTGGAGAATATCATGCTAAGCGAAGTAAGCCAACCCCAAAAAACAAATGCCGAATGTTCTCTCTGATTAGTGGATGCTGATCCATAATGGAGGAGAGGACATGGGAAGAATAGAAGAAATTTGGTCAAAGGGGAGGGAGGGGAGAGAGGGCATGAGGATAGTAAAGATGGTGGAATGAGATGGACATCACAGCCCTAGCTTCATGTATGACTGCATATATGTTGTGACTCTATATCACGTACAACCAGAGAAATGAAAAGTTGGGCTCCACCTGTGTACAATGAATCAAAATGCATTCTGCTATCATGTATACCTAAGTAGAATAAATTTTTTTTAAAAGTACTAATTTTAAAAAAAATTACAAATAAATAGAAGAAAGACCAGTAGAGAAAGGAGGATGGGGGAAAGAGGACAGGAGGGAAAGGGGAAGTACTGGGAACTGAGGTGAAGCAAATTATATTCCATGCTTGTATGATTATGCAAAAATGAACCCCAATATTATATATAGTTACAATGCACTCATAAAATAAGATGAATGAATTAATTAAAAAGCTACGGTACTTACTATATTTAAGTCTAAAGTGAAGTTGAAATGCAACCACGACAAATAGGTTCTTGTTGCCATTGCCAAAGGTCTAACTCATTATCAGCATAATTGCTTGTTGCCGTTGAAAATGAAGTTGCTATCTTTGGCTTTAAAATGTTTTCCATTGAGCTACCCAAACAATTCTTCAAGATCTTCAAATAAGTCTGCTGCCCCATTTAAAAACTGCTCTAAGAAAGCTAAAATAACTAATACCTTGTGAACTTTTACACTAGCAGTGTTATAAACTCTCTACCTGTGTCCTCTCATTTAGTCTCTAAACAGTCCTGTAAGGTGGTAGATGCCTCGTTATTACCCTTTGAAGAACCTGAAGCGAAGAGAGATTAAACAATGTTTTCCTTGGTCAAATGTATCTGGATTTGTTATACCACTTCCCAATAAGTCTTATAAAGCACTTAATATGTGCTTTATAAGAGCGCATATTTTTTTCTTTACAAATTTGTAAAATTGGTACTGTAAAATAATTACTTAAGTCATGTCTTTGGTAGACGGAGGCCCAGAAAGATAATATGCTTAAGTGAGATAGTTACAGCAAAGTCAGTCTCTTTTGAATCCAATTTACAAGTCTTAATAATTATAATGAGATGGGCCAACAATTTGCACAGACACATGCATCTATATTGTTCTTCTGAGTAAATACAATGGTTTTTCTATGATCCACACCCAATTACACTTTCTGTCTGGGTCCTGCCTGTGTCTGGACTGAGAAAAAATATTTGTGAGTCGGTTCCCATTAGGGAGCAAAGCTGATTGCTCAACACAGAACAAACTGCTGTCTTGGCCTTGTCTGGCCATGCCAGCTGAACTTACTGGCTCCTGAGAAACTAAGGCATGCTAAAACAGGGAACTGAAAGCTGAGTGTGGTGGCCCATACCTGAAATCCCAGCCATTAGGGAAGCTGAGGCAGGAGGATGGCTACTTCAAAGCCAGCCTCAGCAAAAGCAAGGTGCTAAGAAACTCACTGAGAACATGTCTCTAAATAAAATACAAAAAACAGGGCTGGGGATGTGGCTCAGTGGTTAAGTACCCTGAGTTCAATCCCCAGTAATTCCCCTCCCAAAAAATAGGGAACTGAAGAAACAGTGTAGAGGCACAGCACACTTTCTTTTGTCAGATGATGTTTCTTTCTTGGATACGAATTGTGAATTGTAATAGAATTCTAATTTCTAAACAGATTCTTAGGGAGCATATCCAACTCTTAATTGCCACCATTCCACTGACATTAAGAAAAAATATAAAATTCCACAAAATCTTATAATATCAGTAGTGTCTCAAGAATGAATATTTTGAGAAACTAATGGTATGACAGTCCACACCCATGTCACAAGGAGTCACTGCTAAGCTAAATGCCTCTTTGCATCACACATGTTGAAAAAATTTGTACACAAAAATTTCTTTGGTTCGACTCACATTTAAATCAAGCGCTTTGGGATGATGGATAGATTTGTTGCTTAGGATAAGCAGACAGCACCTCAGAGTACCATGACTGGAGGACTGGGGCTGCAGCCACTTTTGCTGTGAGATGCTTTCCCTTGGGCATTGTGGATCATTCCTGCACAAGGAATTGCCTTGGGTGGTAGCTAATAGGACGAACACCAGGGATCTCATGAAACTGTAAGTAAATAAGTGACTGGAGATAGATTTATTAATAGAAACAATAAGAAGAGGAACTCAGTCAAACAGTTCAAGAAGAAGAAGAAAAATTACATTAGCCAGAATTTGGATTCTCCAATCAAGGTCAAACAAAGGAAGGTTCTTCCTCTTTGAGTAACAGTGCAAATCAGGCTTTCTGTATCTATGATGCCATGCAGAGCCACCTTTCTCTAGGAATTTAAAATGTTTATAGCCTAAGGAAATGAACACAGACCTCTAAATCAAGGACAGGCATGGAATGTAAGAATTGCCTAAGTATCCAAAATATACAAAAAAAAATTTACATTAGACATCCCTCTGAGCAAGAGATGATCTAGCTAAGATGCTACTTCTGATCAATATTAAAATACAGCCTAAAATTACAGCCAGAAAATAATTTTCACATAATGAAAAGCTGGAAAGGACTCTGTTCAAGCTGTGTGAGGATGGCAGAGATAGAATCAGTAGATCAAAGGGAAATCTGAATAAGAGAGAAGTTTTTCTAGAACTATAAAAGATAACATGGTGTCTAAGGATAATGTCAGTTATTTACAGTAAAATCTCCTTAATTTGGTACACAGGAAACCAAAACAATAGATTTTGAATTAGCTAAGTTTCAAATTAGACTTTTTTTCCACTAAAGAATTGCATAAAAATAACCTCAAATTACATCTTGTTTTAAATAAATCAATATTGAAGTAAGGGGTTTTACATTATCTTACAAGCTAATCAAAGCTCCCTCAAAGTAATTTGGCCTGCTCCATTTTATCATCCATTTGAAAGCTGCCTACTGTGTGCCTAGAAACACATTTATGACAACCACATAGAGTTAACAGTTTTCATGAGACAGCCTCTCTTTCTGAGGGAAAGGCCTTCTTTAGATGGGCATTTGAAAGGATGGTGACTCAGTGTAGGATGTGATGAAGCTCCTTTCTTTTGCTGACTTACCAGTCATTGGCTACAGTCATAATTTAAAAAAAAAAAAAAGTGATTCACAGAAATTAGAAACAAATTGCTCCCCAAAGTTCTGTGCTTCAGACAGAAAAACAACATCCATGTCATGGAATTGGTTCTTTTCCCTTCCTCTTCAAAGACCATAGGTCCACTGACTAGAAGAGTCTCATCTAAGGCCTGGTCCTGGGAAGAGACCTGAAGAAGTATTTTGGCAGATGAACTACTCTAAGATAAATGGTAGCACCACAAATGTTTGCCAGTGGTAAGCCAGACAAGTTGCAAGGGGGAAAATAGGTACCATAATGTTGTCTATAGAACATCATATGCTTATTAAGAGTATATTTCAACCACCATTCTAGCTTAAGAGTAAAGTGACAGCAAACTTTTAAGTAAGTTACTTAGAAAACAGGCAATAAAAAGTTGGAATATCTCCAGGACCTGAGTCATCCAATACGAAATTCACTAGCCACACGTGGTTATTGATCACTCAAAACGTCACTACTCAAAATGACAAAATACACATCAAATTTCAAAAATTGTGTATAGGAAAGAATGTATAATATCTTATCAATAATTTTATAGTGTTTGCATTTTGTGACTATTTTTGTTTTTTGGATTTTGGGTTCTTTTTTGGTACTGGGGATTGAACTCAGGGGCACTCAACCACTGAGCCACATCTCCAGACCTATTTTGTGTTTTATGTAGAGACAGGGTCTCACTGAGGTGCTTAGCGCCTCGCCATTGCCGAGGCTGGCTTTGAACTCGTGATTCTCCTGTCTTAGCCTCCCTAAGTGCTGGGATTACAGGCTTGAGCCACCGCGCCTAGCTTCGTGTTTGCATTTTGATATAACATTTTGAAATGTTGGGTTCCATAGAATATTTTAAGATTAGTTTCACCTGTTTGTTTTACTTTTTTCGCTTTTGAATGTGGATACTAGAAAATTTCAACTTACACGTTTGCTTTGTATTTGTAGCACTTACCATATTTCTACTAGATAACATTTCTTTGGACAAATCCAGGCATAGTATAGTACACTGTTTATCTATTTCAAAGGATTATCTTATTCCACACTACAACCCACTGGCTTTGCCATTACCATGCTTCATTTTATAGGTGACAAAACAGGTTAAATCACTTAACTAGTAATTCATGAAACCAGCTCTGCCTCATATTCAAAGTCATGTTTTGTGTCAACCTTGCCCTGCCACCTATCTTCACTGTTCTGTTCAAGTGATCTTTTAACTTAGAAATGTGTGAGATGTGTTGAGAAAAACTGAAAATACTCTGTGGAATGAAACATGTACACTTTATTAAACACATTTTTAAAAGCTGCAAACAGGACACAGGTGAGGTATCAGTGTTTTCTGCAAAGAGCCCTTCATGTGTTAAGAGGGACTAGAGTGGAGGGAAAGGAGGGAGTTCAATTATGTGTCAGGCACAGTCAAGGCATTTTACCTGGGTTATTGAATTTATTCCTTAGAACAACTCTTAAAGGTGAGAAAACTAGACTCAGAATTGTTAAATGACTTGTTTGAGATCTCAGAGGTTAACTGGTAAGCAGCAGAGTAAAGGCTGAACTGGAATCACATTTCTTTTCCTATGCCGTTCTGCCTTTATTCCTCCTTTTGATATATGCCCAACTTTTCAATATCTTATCTGAACTCTGTGTCATTAGCTGCTTTGTTTTTATAACCCATTCTAGTCCATAGTCCAGACTCCTTGGGTAATTTCCCTCCATCAAGTGGAGCTCAGGGGAGGGAAGGCACAGCTGTGCTTTTCCTAGAGGCAGGGCGAGATCCAAGAACTGGATTCTTAGGCACACTCCTATAATCCCAGCAATTCAGGAGGCTGAGACAAGAAGATTGCAAGTTCGAGACCAGCCGTAGCAACTTCTCAAGACCTTAAGTAACTTAGCAAGGCCCTGTCTCAAAATAAAAAATAAAAAGAGGTAGGGATGTGACACAGTGGTTAAGCATCCCTGTGTTCAATCCCTGGTACCCCCCCCCCAAAAAAAAATCAGGTTCCTCTTGCCCATGGCTATAGTTTTTAGGGGTGGAAGAAAATAATGAGTCTAGTGTCTGGATACAATACAAAGGTCAGAGACAACGTAAACAGTCCACAATGGAGTTAAAAATTCCAAAGACTAGATTTAAAGTGAGAGCTAAGATTTAGTGTCAAAGTAAGCAGAAGAAACCTGAAGAACCAATACCAGCTAAAAGCAGGGTCTTGAGGTAACCAGTAAGAACCAGAGACTGCTTTAAATGTAGTTCCCAGGCTTATTTGAATCTATACTCAGAGTTGGTCATCTAACGTGTCCAAAATGAAATGGGTCCTGGTTTCCATACTTATCTGCACCATCTAAAATGGGCAGTAAGAAAGAATTTTCTATCTTAGCATGTAAAATTTCTGTTCCTTTGTAATTATTCAGTCTATTTTAGTCAGCTTTTCATTGCTGTGACAAAACGATGTGACAAAAACAACTTAAAGGAGGAAGAGTCCCTTTTGAGCTCATGGTTTCACAGGCTCAGTTCACAGTCAGCCAATTCCATAGCTGTGAGTCAGAGATGAGGCAGGGTGTGAATGAACTCAGCTCTGTTCATGACAGTCAGAAAGCAAAGAGAACTCTGCTCACCAATGACAAAACATAAACCCCAATACCGTGCCCCCGAGGTGCTAAGCAACTCAGTGAGACCCTATCTCTACATAAAACACAAAATAGGGCTGGGGATTTGGCTCAGTAGTCGAGTGCCCCTGAGTTCAATTCCCAGTACCAAAGTAACATATTCCCTCCAGCCACAGCCTACCTGCCTACAGCTACTACCTAATTAATCCATCCAAGTGAATTAACCCACTGATTTTTTTCTTGCATTGGCTAACACATGAGCCTTTGGAAGACACTATATAGCCAAACCACAATACTTTCTTTGGTTATTATTTGTCATTTCATATGGTATCTTTTTTCTTTTTCTTTTTTGTTTTTGGTACCCGGGATTTAACTCGGGCACTCGAACAGTGCCACATCCCCAGCCCTATTTTGTGTTTTATGTAGAGACAGGGTCTCACTGAGTTGCTTAGCGCCTCACCGTTGCTGAGGCTGGCTTTGAATTAGCGATTCTCCTGTCTCACCCTCCCACAGTGCTGAGATTAAAGGTGTGTGCCACCGCACCCAGCTCATATGATTTCTTTACTCTGGCTATTTCACTTAACATTAGCAACATCACAAGCTTTAGAAAATACTAGAAAATCACTTGTGCCCTCATTGCTGCCAAATACCAGTGACAGCACTCTGCAGCTGTTCTTCTATGTTTGGTGAAGGTGTCAAAAATGTAGCTGTGGTCTGGAGTTGTGGCTCAGTGGTAAAGCGCTTGTCTAGCACGTGTGAGGCACTGGGTTCGATTCTCAGCACCACATGTAAATAAATAAAATAAAGGTCCATTGACAGCTAAAAAATATTTTTTTAAAAAATGTAGCTCTGGCCAGGGGCGGTGGCACATGCCTGTAATCCTAGCACTTTGGGAGGCTGAGACAGGAGAATCGCAAGTTCAAAGCCAGCCTAAGTAACGGCGAGGCGCTAAGCAACTCAGTGAGACCCTGTCTCTACATAAAACACAAAATAGGGCTGAGGATGTGGCTCAATGGTTGAGTGCCCCTGAGTTCAATCTCCAGTACCAAAAAAAAAATGTACCTCTGTCCCCAGACCCTAAGCTTTTGGCAACATAATATTTCCCAGTGTAAGCTTAACTCCCTGAAAGGCTTGTGATACAGCTGCTTCCTATGTTACTCTGTCTAATGTCCTTTCAGTCCATAGGAAGTCTAGTTGGAACTGTCCATTGCTCTTAATTCTAAGACTGTATTATTTATTTATTATCCTCTTATATATGGGCTTCAGAATTATGTTTAAGCCTCTGAGCTAGGATTGGGAGGAAAACAAAGAAATATAATAAATCTTCTCTGCTCTCCGAATCTCCAATCATATCATTGAATAAACAGGAAAACTTTAAACGAAAGGAACTGGGGTTGTAGAAATTTAGTTTTAATGCCAGCCCTAAGAGCATGACCTTTCTTTTTTTTATTATTATTATTATTTTTTTATTTGTTTTATTTAGGCTTACATGTTAACAGTGCAATTTGATTCATTGTACATAGACAGAGGATAACATATCAATTCTCTAGTTATAAGTTGTATAGAATCACAATATATATGCAGTCATACATAAAGTTAGGGCTATGATGACCATCATATTCCACCACCTTTGCTGTCCGCATGCCCCCTCCCCCCTTACACCCTTGTGAACAGAGATCCACCATTGTTCCCATGTCCTTCCCCATATTATGGATCAGCATCCACTTATCAACGAGTACATTCGGCCTTTGGTTTTCTGAGATTGGCTTACTTCATTGGCATGATATTCTCCAACTCCATCCATTTACTTGCAAATGCCATAATTTCATTCTCTCTTATTGCTGAGTAATATTCCATTGTGTATATATACCACAGTTTCTTTATCCAGTCATCTATCGAAGGGCATCTAGGTTGGTTCCACAGTTTAGCTATTGTGAATTGAGCTGCTATAAACATTGAAGTGGCTGCAGCACTGTAGTACACTGTTTTTAAGTCTTCTGGGTATAGACCTAGGAGTGGGATAGCAGGCTCAAATGGTGGTTCCATTCCAAGTTTTCTAAGGAATCTCCATACTGCTTTCCAGATTGATTGTACCAATTTGCAGTTCCGCCAGGAATGTATGAGCGTGCCTTTTTCCCCACAACCTCGCCAACACTTATTGTTGTTTGTATTCTTGATAATTGCCATTCTGACTGGCGTGAGATGGAATCTTAGGGTAGTCTCTTCATCTTCTTGTTCTATTCCTTAGATGTAACCACCCCAGATTCTACTAACACTTACTTTCATATTTATACATAATATGCCAACTTCACTTTTTATTTGCCAATTTTAGAGTTGTCTGCATGATCTATTATGATGATAAAGGAGAATTTACACTCCCTTACCTGCTTCTACTCCATCCTGCCAATAGTTTTTCCACAAATTCTCATTAAGTCCATTTTCATTGTTTTTCTTTAACACAAGTATATATAGATAGATATTCAAGTAGATGAATGAAGAGTAGTTCTTGGTTGGTAGTTTTCACTCTAGGGCACTCAGGTGATCAGCTGGATTTTATATATATATATATACATTATATATATATATATATATATATATATATATTCCCAAAGGTCAGCATCTATAGATCTCTCCGTCTCCTGCCTGTGGTTATAGACTGGTTATTGCTATTCTGAAACTCAGTAAGGGAAGGAGGAGAAAGTTTCACCTTTTGGTACATAGAATACTACTTACCTTGTTTGAAATTCTCAGCTCATCCTCACTGTCGTCAGTTCCTGGTTCAATTTCTCCAAAGTGTCTCTTCTGCTACTAGAGTTGGGAAGAAGAGGGGTCCTGACTGCTTGGAGTGTGTATGGCAACCTAGGGATAGGATTTGCTTATATATGTCTTCAATATCCTTGCTTTTACACACACACATACATGCGCACACACGCACACACGTGCACACACAAGCCCATCCCACCTCCAATTTCTAAACATTCCCCAGGATCTGGAAATCAAATCAGCTCCACACCCAATATTATTCCCCTTTATAGAAAGTCTTCCATCTTAAAATTATAAGTCTGTTGGTTACATTTAACATATACAAGAGGTGGGAAGGTTAGGAATTTATCTTCAAATAAGCAATATCAAAGAATCATTTGGATTTGGTTCATTGTAATGAACAAAAGCTCCTTTGTTAATGCAGAAACATTCAGAAGTGAAATGATTGGATTATGAGAGCTCTGACCTAATCAGTCCATCCTAGTTTGAATGGACTGAGTGGTAACTATAGGCAGATGGGGTGGGGCTGGAGGAGATAGGTCACTAGGACTGTGCCCTGAAAGGGTGCATCTTGCCTATAGCCTGCTGACCATGGATTGAATCTCTGAAATCAGAACCCAAAGAAACTTCTCCTCCTCTAATTTGTTCTTGTCAGGTATTTTGGTCACAGTGATGGAAAGCTAGTGCAATGGCCTATATGTAATTATAAATCATACTTTTCACTTAATTAAAATATAGAGATTTCTGCTATTCTCCATTAGTTAGGCTAATAAGTTTTCTTTTTTTAATTTTTTTTTTAGTTGTCTATGGATCTTTATTTTATTTATTTATATGTGGTGCTGAGAATCAAACCCAGTGCCTCACACATGCTAGGTAAGTGCTCTACCACTGAGCCACAACCCCAGCCCCAATTTTTCTTTTAAAGAGAAGTAAATATTGATAAATATTTAGAAAAGAATCTCATGGTAGCACTTGTCTTTTGCCAGAGGCCTTACTAGGGCAGTGGTCTGGGCCCCTGTACTACAGGTGAGGTCAAAGAACCTTCACTTCACCCTTGGAAACATTTTAGCAACTCCAGGAGCACAGGAGAACAGGAGTTGAATTCTCCCTCTCCAGAGTGCACTGAGGCAGTAGAAGAGCAACAGGCTGGGACTAACTCTGAGTATCTAATTCTATCCCTGGCTAGAAAGCGTCAGAGACATCTTCCCAAGGGGACCTGCACCCAGGCATTGAGTTGCACCCTGAGTCTATACAGGCTCTGTGTTCTTTATCTTCCCAGTGAATTTACCTGCAGGCATACGTGGTTGGGATTGGTGTAGCTACCAAGTGGAATTGTAACACCAGAATGCCCTAATTGCTGAGTGAAATCCTGACTTCAACATGGACCCTAGGATTTACATATTTATGGTTTCCTTCACTCCTATTTGATAATTGAAAGTGAAGATTTATTGATTTTGAATTGTGGGCACCTGAGTATAATGTCAAACCAACATCATTTTATGGGGGGTGGGGGTGGGAGAATGGCCTCTTATTCATGCAAATGTTGGAATTAATATAGAACACATCATGGATATAAAAGATGATTAAGACTTGGTCATTTGCTTTTATCTAGAAATAATCCTAAAACACTAAATAAGTCCCACTCTTTAAATCCTAAAGCATGTGGATGTGGGAATCTTACATGGGGCCTCTTTCCTGGAAAACCACTAAAGACAATCTTAAAATATGAAGAGCAATATGAAATAATAATAGTAAAATCAAATCCCAAATCTAATTAAAAGAAAGCTCTGATTTTGAGGTTAAAAATGAATGACCAGCGTGTTGAACAAACTAAAGTGGCAATGTCCTCTCTGGTATAGCTCATAGTGGGCCAGGTCTAAGAATCCGACTCCTAGGAGGTCACATACAACCCAAGTAATGAAAAAAAGGATGAGTGATGAAAAGAGGATGTTTGCATCTCAATTGTCTTATCTAAAAAACAGGTTGCCTACCTCCTAGGATCGTTATAAAGAATAATAAAGCAAAACTCTTAGTTGAGGGTCTGGTACAATGTAAATTAGCACTTAACTATGATCAGCTCCTACCCAAAGAAAGAAGGAAATAGACAAATGCTAAAACAGAACAAAATAGGTGGGGTTTGTGGGGTTGAATTAGCTAGAAATGATGCCCTAATCACCCAACTAAGGGCCTGTCCCTTCTACTTCCAACTTGTACTGTACTTCCATTCAGGAAATGCCAGGATTGCATCAGCTGAATGAGATAACTGGACTGTCGTCCAGCCCCTTGCCAGCATGTGACACTCTTATTGTACCAACTCGCTGTTCTCACATGAGCCACACACGTGAGCCATAGCTCTCCACAGATGGAACAAAATGCTTCATGGAGGGGCTGCAATGCCCTTTCACCTTTTTTCTTACCTTTGACCTGAAAATCATGTGGGACTTACTTCCTGAGTATTAGCTCTGTGGTTAACTCCAAATTATCCATACTAAGAAAAAAGAGACACAGATGGTCATTGTATTAGTCAGCTTTGCATCACCATGACCAGATTATGTGACATAAATAACTTAAAACAGGAAAAGTTTATTTTGACTCATAGTTCCAGAGTATCAGTCCATTGTTGGCTGGGTCCATAGCTCTAGGCCTAAGGTGAGGAAGAACATCACAGCAGAAGGGCTCATGGTGGCCAAGGAGGACGAGGAGCGGGAGGGGGAGGGGAAAAAAAGGGGAGAGGTATAGGGAGAATGGCTGGGGAGAAGATAAACACTTCCAGGGCACATTCTGGCCTATTTCCTCCAACTAGGTTCCACCTCCCAGTAGTCCATTCACCTGTCCAATCAAATGGATTAATCCACTGAAGAAATCAGAGCCTTCATGATCCAATCATTTTCTAAAAGCCCCACCTCTGAACCTTGGTGAATTAGGGACCATACTTTCAATGTGAGACTTTGGGGGACATTCCAGATCCAAACCATAAGAGTCATGAAGAATAAGTGCTTCAAAATCCCTTATAATTTGTGGGTTTTGTATTTAGGAACTTTATATTTAAGAATTGTTGTCTAAATGTTATTAAAACAGAACTTGAAGCAAAATAAGTCTTGCTAAATGACTGGCCTCCAAGAAGTCAGGAAGTGTGTGCCATCCTTTATCCATAATCTAGTGTGAAGGCCTGCTGTTTTCCTTCCCTAAGTCAGGATGTATTGCAACATCACAATGGGGGGAAACATGCCTAACTTGCATAGATTAGAGGCATTAATAAGTTCTAAGTCATTAATAAGGGACTTGAGTCCAGATTTTCATGTCCATAGGAATCCTGGAACCAATGCCCCATGGATATACCAAGAAAGATCTGTAATTGGTAAAGAAGCAGCTGTTACTCATATTAGCTGAGATATGGGCATATTTGGTTGGTCATTTTCATGGTTAGGATAACGTTCATGTTTGTCTGCCTTCAGACATGATTGCAGAGTAGTCTCATTTCTGTCCTGATCCTTCCTGGTATCAGTAGGTTTATCTGAAGTTGTTCTATGAAATGACTCAAGTATGATAAGAGAAGGTTAAAGGCAAGATATGAGTGCCAGGACAGTGCTAAGGGTCAGGGCTTCTTATCTTTTTTAAGGTCAGATTTGTAATATGCAGAGTTCTGAAAGATCACATCAGACAATACCAGGGTGGGAAGGAGTGTAAGAGAGCTGCGCGGTGTGAAGGGATGGTGCGATCCCATGGACAGGCTGGAGCCAACATCTAAGTTGAATGAGCCACCTGGGAACACACAGGAGCACACTGCCAGAAGCAAGCATGAGTCCATTCCAACAGATCTCAACAGACTAGGGGAGCACAGGTGAGGAAGAGACACAGAGAATCTGGAGGAGATAGAGAAGGAATGGATTCCTAGGCTGTTACACCAGGAGTCAGGCTTCCTTGTGTAGAGTTATAAGAGTGAACAGTTTAATGAATGTGAAGATGGTGTGGCTCATGTCCTAATCTTTCATATACTGGAAGATGTGGACTGAAAGGCACTGAAGCCTTCAAATATGCAATTTTTATTCTTAGCCAATATCAAACTGTTCATCTTCACTAACCAGTAGATTAATTGTAAACTAGGTATTCAGAACAGAATATAAATTGAATTGATAGTTCCTAAGATAGGGTCATTATGGATGTGTGTGTGTGTGTGTATCTCCAGAATGAAGGGATAGATAGATATAGATATAGGTAACTCCACATTTATCTATCCATTCAATTTGAATTTCAGGTAGAATTTGAACATGGAATTCTTGGGGAAACTTACTCTAAAATAAAAATATTTGTACATTATCTGATATTCAAGTTTAACTGACATATTTTATCTGTCAGTCCTAACCTAGGAAGGTGTGAATAACAAAATTATTAGCATAGAAGAAAGATGTTCTTAAGCCAAATGGGACAAGTTGAACTGTACACTGAGATAGATGGCTGACCATAAGATGAGGGGTCCTAATGGAGTCCATGACATGCCTGTCCTTGTACTGACAGAACCTTAGGATGTGTGAATTTTAAATTCAGTAGACGTTTTTCTTTTTCTTTTCTTTCTTTCTTTTTTTGGTGGCAGGATCTTGTACATGCTAAATGTGTACTCTGTGATCTAAGGGACAGTGCAGCTGGAGCACAGAAAGCAAGGGGAAAACAGTGTGAGAACTTGAAGAAGTTAGAAAAAATATAGTGGGTATTCTTGTTGCCTAATGGTAACCGCTTCTCATACCTCCCTTCTCACAGAGCACCAGTTTTGTTCTTTGTGGTACCCATCCTATCCTACACAGCCTTTGGGACTCAGGGAATTCTAACTCCATCCTCAGCATATCGTGTTAGGACTAAAGTAAGCCAATCATATGATCATATTCCCTGCCAGCAAATGGTTTAGGAAGAAGAATGTGCCCCAATGTTGGCCAATAAAATTTTAGTTATTTATAGTGTTATGGTGAGATCGCAATAAACCACCGAGTGGATCTTAAGTAGGACAGGGAACTATTTTTTATTCACCAGCCCTCGGTTCAGATCCTCCAGTTGGCAGGGCAAGGGGCGGCTACAAGTCTACACCCTTTGACCTCCTCTCAGGGTTTGAGTACACCTTTTATAGTCCCAAAACATATTAATCATAATTGGCTATTGCTATGATTCAAAACCATAAACAAACATCATGAGATCTAACATTATAAGCAGAAGGGGAAGTGGGTCAAAATGACCCTAGTTGAGTACAAGTTGAATGGTTACTAATGTCTAGACAATCATCCTCTGACAGGGTACATTGTTCAAGAAAAATGGGAGCTGGGCGCGGTGGCTCACGCCTGTAATCCCAGCACTTAGGGAGGCTGAGACAGGAGAATCGCGAGTTCAAAGCCAGCCTCAGCAACAGCGAGGCGCTAAGCAACTCAGTGAGACCCTGTCTCTACATAAAACACAAAATAGGGCTGGGGATGTGGCTCAGTGGTCGAGTGCCCCTGAGTTCAATCTCCAGTACCAAAAAAAAAAAAAAAGAAAGAAAAATGGGAACCATGGAGAGAACAATTTTACATTATATAAGAATTGCTATTTTGTGTTGTCAAACATGCTATGCTAAACAATTCTTGGTGGGTACCGAGGTGGGTGTTCCCATGGGAGGAGCATTTCTTACATGATGTGGAGTCTTAGGGTAAAATGGAGTCTGTTTGGTCATTGCCCACATTGCCGGGCCCATAACGAAAGCTTTAGAAAAGTTCTCCCTTGGGGGCTGGCATTGTGGCTCAGTGGTAGAGCGCCTGCCTAGTATGTGGGAGGCACTGGGTTCGATCCTCAGTACCGCATATAAAAAATGAATAAATAAAGGTCAATCAAAAACTAAAAAAAAAAAAAAAAAAGTTCTCCCTTATTTTTGAGTGATAGAAAAATAAATATTACACATCCATATTACGTGTAGGTAAAGAAGCCCATTGTCTCATTTGTTGTTAACAGTCTTTTTGTGACCCTGAGGGAAGCCAGCCTGAGAACAAAACCTACACATAATGGAGACTCAAGAACTGCAAGAAAATCAAGCAGGAAGCTGGGCGCGGTGGTGTACGCCTTGAATCCCAGCATTTTTGGAGGCTGAGACTAGAGAATTGCAAGTTCAAAGCCAGCCTCAGCAATGACCAGGCACTAATCAAATCATGAAACCCCATCTCTACATAAAACACAAAATAGGGCTGGGGATGTGGCTCAGTGGTCGAGTACCCCTGAGTTCAATCCCCAGTACCAAAAAAAAAATCAAGCAAGAACCTAGCTCCTGTACTTGAAGCCTGAATATGTCTAGATTTATAGTTATGTAAGCCAACTTCATTGTTTAAGGCTTAGAGTTAGTTTTCTGTTAATTGTGGTAGAAAACTTTGTAATTAGAACAATAGATGTCTAGGTATAGCTCCTGAATAAGTCTAAGATGGATGCAACTGGACAGAGATCTGGGAAGCTATGGTGATCAAGTCATAACTAGATAGTCTAGTTTGGTGTTACATGGTGAGTTTATTTCTCCTTTGTTGCTTCCTAGCTTTTTAGTAAAGTTACATGTGTGCTATGTGCAGTTAGAGTTTCTTTGTCCATGAGATTATCTTGAGAGTGTCTTGAACCTCTCATTTTGGCCCTATAGAAATTCATAACAACCCCTTAGTTTTCTTTTAACTCTATATGTATTTGTATTCATGTGTGAATGGCCTAGCTCAGTTTAGGGACATCTCACTTCAGTGTATTGAGGGGCTGCCATTTTCTGAGCCCCAGCAACTACAGAAATGCAAACAGCTTTACTGTTAAGATCCTTGTTCTAAGAAGTGTGTAGCCCAGGTGATTTTTTTTTCTTTTCCTGCCCATTTCTCCCCAGGCAATCGCCAGCTTCATGCCATTCTTTTCCTTTTTTTCTGGCATCCCATTTCCACCACTCACTGAGTATACCAGAAACTAATTTCTTCTTTCTCTAAAATGCAGAACAATTTGACTCTTCAATCCCAAATTTGGCTCTAGGCTCACTTTGCATATCCAAACCTATCAAAGTATTCAGCAGAACAAAAGGGACTTTCTTGCAATAGAATCCACCCTCTTTAGAAGAGAATTATCCTTATAAGTTAGCAATTTTAAACAGATTCTTATTTGAACATTCCAGACTTCTTGGTTGCACTAGGGAATATTAAAGATCAGTTAATCACATTTAGGTCAGCATGCTCAAGAGTAGTACTTGGCAAGAAAACCCAGCCCTGGCTGCTCTTGCCCATGTGGATATCATTCTTTTAGTTCAGATCTTAGACAGGGGTTTTATTGCTATTAAGTTAGATGGCATTCCCTTACAGTTCAGATGCAAGTGTCATGATCTTGTTTTTTCTCAGACATTCCAGGTGTATTCAATTAGGCTTCTATCATTTACAGCAGAAACAGTTTTTTCCTGTCACTTTATATATATTTGCCCTTAAAAATTACTATTTATCTCAAGAATAATATAAAAATTTTTCACAGTTTAACTGGGTCTCAGTAAGAACCAATTCTTCCTGTTGCTAAAAGCTCAGTCCTTGTCCCTGATGCCAATCTAATAACAAGGATGCGGTTCTGAGAAAAAGGTAAAAGAAGGTTGCTTTGCTAGCAAAGGAGAAACACAGGGGTTTTCTGTCCCAGAGGCTGTGATTCTGCCCATCAGCAGGATCAGGGGGCTTTAAAAGAGGTGACTTAAAGGCTATATTTCACATGTTCTCTGTTGGAGTTATAATTCACTTGTTAATTTGGGAGATAGTCATTTCTGAGATCTTCTGGCACCATCCCCAAAGTCTGGATTACTTTGTTCCTATGATGAGTGTGTACTCAGGGACAGTTAACTCTGACTAGAACAGGGAAGAAAAGTAATCCTGTTTCCCCTGAGATTAGGGATGGGGAGAGATTAGGGAGGAGCAGGGAGAGAGGAAGAGAAAGAAACATGTCCACTTTAAAACTAAATTGCAGTACTAGCAGAGTAGCAAGGGTTATATTCAAAGTATAAAATGGACCACTGTTACATTACTGCACTGAGGGGGGGGGGACACTTATTGTAAGAATCAAAACAAAAGTCCTTGGGGGGCTGGGATTGTGGCTCAGCAGTAGAGTGCTTGCCTCGAGTGCATGAGGCGCTGGGTTCAATCCTCAGCACCATGTAATAAATAAATAAATAAATAAATAAATAAATAAAGATTTTTTTAAAAACTCCTTGGGATTACAGGAGTACACCACAGCACAAGGTGCTTCCTTCTTTTTAAGTGATAAAGTCCTGGAGCCATCAAAAGCCAGCATTTTGGTTCCTCATTTTGAACCATTGCTGCTCTGCCACTGGAAATTTTTTTTATAACTTTATTTTTATTCATTTATTTCTATGTGGTGCTGAGGATCAAACCGAGTGCCTCACCCATGCCAAGGGAGCACTCTACTGCTGAATCACAACCCAGCCCTGGAACTTATTTTTAAAATGGACATGTTTTTTTCTTTTTCTCCCTGCTCCTCCCCTATTTCTCCCCCTCCCTAATCTCAGGGGAAACCAGATTACATTTCTTCCCCAATTTAGGCAGATTTATCTGTCCTTGAGTACACACCCACGATAGGAACAAATTAATCCAGACTTTGGAGATGGTGCCAGAAGATCTCAGAAATGAATATCTCCCAAATTAACAAGTAAATTACAACTCCAACGGACAACATGTGAAATGTGGCCTTTGAGTCGGCCTCTTTTAAGCCCCCTATTCCTGCGAATAGGCAGAATCTCAGCTTCTGGAACAGGTGTCCTCTGTATTTCTCCTTTGTTAGCAAAGCAATAAACCTTTTTCCTTTTTTCTCAAAATAGTGTCCTCATTATTGGATTGGCATTGGGACAAAGGCCAAGCTTTGGGCAACAAATTTGGCAACCCAGGTGGAACCCAAGAGCAGCCACTGGTTTCGCTTTCTTGGGCAGGCCTGGCTTTCCAAGGAACCTGTAAGGTCAGATGATGGTGACCGAAAGGAGGCCAATTAAAACTGCTGAGAAAGGCTTTATTGATATATGCTTGTGGGAGAGAGCTGGCCTGGGTGTCTCTACAGTACATAATGTGCAACAGTATCAGGTTTTTCAATCATGTGGTTTTGGCCATAGTTCCGCATTCTTGTAAAAGTTCCACATTCCTGTGAATAGCCTCAGGGTGCTAGTAGAATAGTCACACCCTGTGCACCCTGTAGCGCTTGCGGGATATATGGCATCTTAGCATATATAAAGAGGGATGTGAACTCAATAAAAAAGAGTCTCTTGCCTTGCTGTGTGTGTGTGAGTGATTTGTCACCCGCGGCTCCCTCACCTGACTCGGTTTCCCTTTGTGCCGGCGCGGGCGCTGGCATCTGGAGGTCCCACCAAGACACCGGAAGAAGGGAGGGAATGCTGACAGACACCCCGGGACTGGCCAGTAAGTAGGGGGTGAATTGTTAATAGTGCAGGTAAAGATAGGCACTACCCACAGTAGGGAATTGTTGGAAGATCCGATCGAAACCCTGTTGAGGAAACAGGGTACGGGGCTAGAAAGGAGTACTCAGCCCCTTAAAGAAGTTGAAATGGATAGCGAGGAAGGGAAAGAAGGAGAGGATGAGGAAGAAGATGAGGAATTGCAATTAGAACAGGCTATCCAGACATTGCAAGAGAGATTACAGGAGTGGGACTTAAAGGAACAATGTAAGCAGAAACCAAAGCATTATTCAGTGGGAAGACCACCTCCTTTTAATCCAGGATGAGTCTATGAGGCCTGCCGGTCCTACGGCGCCTCCAGAGCCTCACTCAGGAGGCGTGGTGTTCCCAGTAATAGAAGTGCAAAACCAACTAGGACAGACAGTCAGGCAACATCAGCCGTTGGATTTCAAGGATGTAAAAGGTTTGAAGGATGCTGTGGTACAATATGGCCCTCACGCGCCCTTCACTTTAGCCATTTTTAAATCCTTTTCATCTTTAAATCTTACTCCTTGTGGTAGAGCGTTCCAATGGGTGCGCAATGTAGTATCCAGATTGCTGAATACCATATCAGAACAAATGAGTGAACTACCCAAAACGTTTGAGATAGTGCAGGAGACTGTATCTGCTCAATCTCTCAAGGGGTCAGAAAAGGATTTAGACCTTGAAGAGGGGCAAGAAAAAGACAAAGAAACGCTAGAACGAGAGGTTGAGGATTTGTCTAAAAAACTTAAAAAATATGACATCAAAGAGGAATTACAGGAGAAATTGTTTGCAGAGCCGATTGGGCGACTGATAACACCTACAGAGCCCCCTGTTGACTGGCCTGAGAAAAGAAGAGGTGTATGCTTCCCAGTGATTGAGACTCAAACTCAAGAGGGGCAAGTAATCAGGCAGCACCAACCATTAGATTTTAAGGATATGAAATCATTAAAAGATGGGGTGGTGCAATATGGGCCCCATGCTCCTTTTACCTTGGCTATTTTTGAGTCTCTCTCATCTTTGAATTTAACTCCCTCTGACTGGTCTCAGTTGACCAGAGCTGTCTTGTCTGGGGGGGGATTATCTCATCTGGAAAGGAGAATATCATGAGCAATATAAAATAACAGCTGCCAGAAATGCTCAGGCTGCTTTCCCACAACAAAACCTAGACATGCTTGCTGGACTAGGACAATATAACAATAGGCAAGCTCGAATAGTGTATGATCCAGGGATATATGCTCAAATAGCCACGGCCGCTACTAAAGCATGGAGGGCCCTGCCTAATTTAGCAGCTGGGGAAAGTCTATCAAAGGTTATGCAAGGGCCCTCCAAACCTTTTGCTAACTTTGCAGATAGGTTAATACAATTGGCCGGGAGATTATTTGGAAATGTTACTGATGCCATGCCGGTAATTAAGCAGCTTGCATATGAGAATGCAAATAAACACTGTCAGCAAGCCCTCCATGCTCATAGAGACAAAAGTCTTAATGATTATATCATCAGACTATGCAGAGGTATTGACAATACTCA
>PVHX01009884.1:0-73406 GCA_004024805.1 Geosciurus inauris | reverse complement strand
ATGGATGAGTGGATGGGTGGTGGGTGGATGGATAGATGGATGGATGAGTGGATGGGTGGATGGATGGATGGGTGGATGAGTGGATGAGTGGGTGGATGGATGAGTGGATGGGTGGTGGGTGGATGATGGATGGATGAGTGGATGGGTGGGTACATGGATGGATGAATCGATGAATGGATGGACATATGAGTTGATGGACACATGGGTGGGTGGGTGGATGGGTGAGTTACTTATGGATGAGGATGGATAGATAGATTAGTGGATGGATGGATAGATAAATACATAAATACATTAATGAAAAGCTTCCTTACAGTAGAAAATCAGCTAATAAGCATACCAGGAATGTTTGTGAAATTAGAAATCCACTATAATAATAACCACTATATTAATAACTGATTTAAGCAAGAGTCATCAAAAGATGCTAAAAGCAATGAGTGCAAGTTTGAGGAATAACTGGATATTTACAAAATGTCAAATCATTTCTCCACCAGCTACTTGCTAATTAGAAAGGGGGTATAGTAGCCATGTATAATCCTGATTTGTTTTATGAGTCAAAAAAGAATATACTAGTAGTAGTAGTCGTCGTTGTAGTAGGAAGTTCAAGTAGAAAAAGGGACTACTTAATCAGAGAAATAAATCACCTAAGGAGTTACCAGCACATGTTCAGGTGTGATGAGGGAACTGTGCTTTTCAGGGCAGACACTGATGTGCTTACGGTTGAAGGGCCATGATGTCTAGGATTCGGCCACCACTATCCTCTCAGGGTGAGGGGCAGGTAAGAGGAGCTACATCGATTATAGGGTAGAACGTACAGGGAGATTTGCTACACCACACTTTCTACCTATATATACATTTGGAGAGTTCCAGAAAACATAATGAGGGAGATTGACGTGTGCTAATGAGGAGAGATGTGAGACATGAAGAGAATGAAAAGTGTTTCCCTTTCTATAAAAAGATAGATGATAGATGATTGATTGATAGATGATAGATATAGACACATACGGCAAATCTTGAATTTCTTCAATTATACAGATATGTTATATATATAGAGAGATTACATATAACACACACAGACATACGGGGGGTGGGGGCTATGGGTGCGTGCAAACTTTCTAGAAAATTACCATTATCTAGCAGTTGTTCTAAAGATCAGGAGAGGAAAAGTGATCCTTTTTGCCCATGACTCTGTCCTTTTGGTAATTTTTCCATAAGTGGTAATTTTATAATTTAAAACTAATTTACACATTAAAATAATGATGATGTTTTTACAGAGGGAAAGGCAAAAATGTCTTGCCTGAGGAGACACTGATTGAAGGGATGGCAGCCGGCAGCGAGTGCCCGGCCAGACACCTGAAGGATGTGTGGCACTTGGCACTCAGGGCTGTGAGCCAGGGCGTCACACCCAGGAGTGACACAGGAGATGCGTTGCAAACCATGTGCCTCCCCAGGTCCAGTTCCCATGGCACCTGGGCTTCCGCTGGACTGCTCCCAGGCAGGGGCTTGGAGGAATCCCTCTTCTCCTTGGACTTTCCTCTTTGTTCTCACTGTATTTCCAAAATTGTCCTCAGCGAATTCAAGCCGAGTCTTAGACCTAAAGAGTGACGCTCAACAAGACCTGTTGGGGTACCCTACTCACTCCGCAGAGTAAGAGTTACCTCCGAATCCCGACCCCACACGCTGCCTGGTAGAACAGGCTCTGTGGGCAGTTGCCAGGCTCAGAGGAACCCATTTGTCCAAATTAGCGAGGCTTGGACATGTCCATGGTCGGATCGACATATGGCACGTTCCTAATGAAATGAGCCCATCTGCTCCTTCCCACGAGCCACATGGGTCCTCCTGCCAGCACAGATAGGGTTCGTGTATTTGGGAGATGAAACGTGGCAGAGATGAAGGTCCCTGGGAGCTGACATAAAGCCTGGGACAAGCACAATACAGGAATACAGCCCTCCTGACACCAAACAGCTGGAGCAGGCGGCTAGCATCCCGCAGACCTGAGAGGCTGCAGTGGCCTGGGAGACGGGACACGTCTGTGCCGGTTGTGGTTTCTGGTCTACCAACCACAGTTCACTCAGAGTGGAACCGATACGTGGCAGGCAGCCTGCAGAATCAATGCTAATGATCCCTGTAAGCAATGCTTGAAGCTATTAGCTTCCCGGGGCTGCCACACAAATCACCACATACTCAGTGGCTTACGAGCAACGCAGTACTCCCACCATTCACAAGGCCTGAAGTCTGGGGCCAACGTGCGGCAGAGCCCTGCTCTCTCTGAAGGCTCTGGAGATTCCCCTCCTCGCCTCTCCCAGCGCTGGCAGCCCAAGCACTCCTCAGATGTGGCTGTGGCTCCGTCACTCATCTCTGCCTCCCTCCTTCTTCATGTGGCCTTTTGTCTTTCACAAGCACACGCTGTCGGGTTTGGGCTCATCGCCATCTAGAGTGGTGGTTTCTTCCAGGTCCTTGCCTTAGTTACACCCACCAGCGCCCTATTTCCTAACCGCCTCACATTTGAGGTTTCAGGTGGGCATGGATTTTTAGAGACATCTCTGTTCAACCCGCAACCCAGCCTCCACTGCAGGACAGGAGCTACACATTGCCCAGGGGAGGTAGTCTCAGGTCAGCGCAGCTGTCCAGCGGGGAAGCATGCAGGCTTCAGTGAGCTGGTGGGTGTGGAGACGTGGAGCGGTGGCCAGACGGGGCGGGAGGAGGAGCAGCACAAGGCCCCAGGCTGGGTGCCGGCCTGGCTCAGGGCCCCCACCTCCAGCGCTGGAGAGACGGCAGGGCACAGGAGCAGCCCAGGGCGGGTGGAGGTGCTGCACCGAGTGCCGGGCAGCGGCTTCTCCACAGAAGGGGACCAGGGCTCCCCAGAGAAGCCAAGGCCACAGGCGACTCCGCCTCCGTGGGACCCCTGGGCTCTGCCCTTCACCCTGCCGCCCTCCTGGGAGAAGCACCTCCACTCCCTGGCCCTGGTTTCCTCAGTTATAGAGAAGAACTGCCTCACAGCTGCGAGGGCCCCTGTGCGAGCTGGCCAAGTGGCTCTGGAAAGCTGAGTCCTTCTTCCTTGTTCTTGTCCCGGTCACTGCACGGCCGTCTCCACCAGGCAGGCTGCAGCCAGCCAGCGTGGTTTCTGAAAGACATTCTGCCTTCTTTCAGCGAGAAGCAGGACTCTGCGCAATGCCAGCCACGCCGGCTGTGTTCCGTCTGAGTCGAAGAGACCACAGCAGAGCCATGGAAGGGGCTCACAGCTGTCACTCTGAGAAGCCCAATGGGGCTCCCTTCCATGCAGCCAGGAGAGGACATGGTAAAGAGGACCAGCTGCTGCAGTCACGGTCACAGCAGGTCACCCAGGAGGGGCTAAGATGTCAGTCATCAAGGCCCATGTTGCCCAGACCCTTCCCTGCCGTTTTCCCAGCATTAGCTAAGGACTTGGCCAGAGGGTCCTCAAAGCCATTTTCCTTGAGATATTCATGAGCAAGTTCAATTGGCAGGTTGGTGTCAACAACCCCTGTTTGCCTCTGTGTATTTCGGCAATCACAAGGTGTTACTGATTGGCAAATTCAAATGCATATTGTCCTTAATTTGAGGTTAATTATATATAACATTTCAAAGGAGGTAATCTCATTAATTTTGATTTGCTTCTAACAGTATTAAAGCGTTCTGCGGAAGACTGCCTCTGTTAAAGTGGAGCACGGGGAGGCCAATGCTTACAACATTGTTTTGTGCGTTTTATTAGCCAGAGAGAGCCAGAAGGATGCTGCAGGAATTCTCTCCAAAAACAACAGCGTGTGCGCAGAGCCCGGCCCGCCCTGCGCCTGGTATGTGGGAGGAGGCTCATTTTCTGGGTGAACAAATGAATGAGAGGAGACCTGTGGGGAGACCCACAGGATGTAAAGGGAGCTACACGACCTGCAGCTTCTCTCCAGCAAGACCACCTCGAGGAGCACTGTTGCCTTTGGGCGCCACGTGAGGGAGTCAGAGCCCCCTGGTGAAGGCCAGAGAGGTCCAACAGAAGGGTGGGCCAGAGCTGCGGGAGTGCGGCGGCAGGTGTTGCAGAGGACCAGGGACTGCCTGGCACTGGGTACCTCTGGGGGACAGCAGAGAGTACAAGGGGCCCCCCCTGCCTTACTCGCTGAGCCTGGGGGATGGTGCCACAGTATGGTCACACGCAGCACAAGCCACCTGTCCCAGGCTAGTCCAGCAGACATGAATGCAGGAGGCGGGAGGGTGTGTCACAGGAGAGGACAGTACAGACAGGCGCCAGCTGAAAAGGGCAAGCAGGGGATTCAGCAAAAGGACACCCAGCTGGCCCTGCAGCAGGGGCTGGACTTAATGGAGGAGGTCTTGACCTGTAGCTGAAGCTTCATCTTGGGCACCACAAGAGGCCCCTGGGTCACAGGGGTCCCCTGCATAGATCCTCCTGCCCGGGTTTCCCGTCAGCTGCTGTGGTGCTAGCCACACACAAAAACTCCAAACCCCAGCCAAGTGGGACAGCTTTGATGGCCCTGGGCTGCACCCAGCTGCCATCCCCTGCCCAGTGTTTTCCTGGCTTCCCCCTTTCTCAGGCAGAGAACCTAGGACAGCAGAGAGAGCACAGAGGGACCACGTGGCCCACCTCCTCCCTTGATGTCAACACAGAAGTCTGCCGCTCGGGCGTCTGAGGGTGCCCACTCTCTCCACGGGCCTCGGCGGTAGAGCCCGGCTCCTGTGCCTCCCAAATCCTGAGGCACTGCTCCCAGGATGGGGACCCCTGCCCAGCTCAGGGCACCTCCCACCCCGCGGTGCAGGTTTCTCCTCCATGATTCCCAGCAGCACAGGGCAGCCCAGCAGCTGTGCCAGGCTGGTCACGTGAAGAGGGAGCCGTGGAGGTTATGGGAGTGGGCTGCGAGCGGACAGGAACAGCAAGCACGGGCGCCGCCCTTCCTGGGGTCCTCAGCCAATGGAGTGACCAGTATCCAAGCAGGTCCAATTTAGCGTCTAGTTCTACCCTGTCCATCAGAGCTGAACAGCTGCATCCCTCCTCCTGGGGCCCCTCAGATGCTGACAGCCAGAAGCCCCTCTGCACCCTCCGTCCATCTTGGCCCTCAGCGCACTCAGCTGCCCATCAATCACGAGAAAGAGGCCTCCAGAGAACCCTGCCAAACTTCATGTTGTATAGGCCAGGAGCTGAGGCTCGGAGGAGGAGCCTCAGCCCTCAGATGGAGGACAGCCTCCAGCCCCCCAGCTGCCAGCTAAGGCAGGGGGTGTCATAGGCCCCTGGCCCCCTGCCTGGTGCTCGGTGAGCATGTCCCAGTCCAGTGGATACTGAAGCTCAGACAATGTGCGGCTCTGCAGGAGCATCCCAGGTCCAGGGCAGGCTGCAGGAGGCTTGGGACTCCCTCCACCCCTCACGGTCAGGCCAGGCCCCTCTGCATACCCACCCTCAGCATCCTGCTCATGGTGGCAAAGACACTTCAGTAATGAAGACGTCCGGTCTGGGCTTGGGAATCGTCTAGGAGCCCAGTGCTGGCCGTGAGGAGCAGCCTCCAATCTCTGTTCTAAAGAGCACTCCCGACCACAGACAGTTTAATGTGCAGACAGAAAAGCAAGGACAGGTCAGGGCAGAAAATCAAACACCAACCAAGTTCCTTGATCTGGGGTGCATATTTTGTAACAGGGGAACTAACTCATAAATTGATTCCAAATAAGAGAAAATGCCGATGTGTGTGTTTTTTAAGGTAAAAATGCTCTGGAGTCTCACCCAAAAGGAAAGGACCCAAGAGAGGCAGTGGGCCTCGCACACTCAAGTGGAGAAGCCCCGGGCAAGGGGCCGACGGGTGGGTCTCTGCCTGGCTTTGTAGGATTCCTGGAGGCCTTTCCTGCCCGGCCAGCTCAGACAGGGTGCAGGTCAGGGGAGAGGCTCCACGTTGGCTCAGGAGAGCAGACCTGGGGGGACAGGGCAGCCGTCTATCTATGCTCCTACATGAACCCCAACCCCAGTGTGCTGACCGACAGCCCACATCCGACCTCACCGTCCTGAGGCTGCAAGTCCCAGACCACGGGAGGCAGACGGGGACCTCCCTTGGGCCTGCCACATTCAGGCTCTGACCTCAGGCCTCCACCTCCACGACCTCACGCCTCCCACAGGCCCCACCTCCACTGCCCCTCCAGCTGGGGGAGCTGGGGACCTCAGCACAGGAAACCTGAGGACACAGATTCAGGAGGTGGCAGTAAGAAGCAGTCCACCTGCAGCTTTTCGGAAGTGTCCACTAGGAGGTGACACCTGGCGTCAAGGGGAACTTGAGCAAGCGTCCACAGGAAGACAGGCACCAGAGGGATTTGGAGCAGTGGCTGCTATGTGGGCAAAAGGACGTCTTGGAGACCAGGGTTGGGGAGAGTCGGGACACTGAGAAATGGCGCAGGAAGGCGGGTCACACCAGACCTGGCTCTTAGGGTCCTGGGCAGAGCGAGGCCAAGCCCACTACTTCCAAACCATTCAACAAATGGCCCCTGTCAACTGTGGGGACGAGTGAGTGGCTTCTGCTCATGGGTGTGTCCAGTCTGCACCCAGCTGACGTGAGTGTGACTGAACTGTGGACGAGCCAGGAAGGGAAGGAACCCGTGCGTGGGCCGAGAAACACCTGGCCTGGCGCAGGGAGGGCCTTGGAGGTGGCTGGAGCGGGAATCCAGACCTGGGCCCCCGCGGGCACAGGTGGACTCCCACAGGGCTGCGGCAGGAGACAGGACAGAGGAGAGCGGACCCGGCTGAGCTAAGGGGAGATCTGTGTCTGCCAACCGCAGGCTTCGGGGAGGAAGGCGCGGCCCAGAGCACGCCAAATGAGCACTTTAGAAATTGGTTGACAAAATCCTATGCCCTTGGGTAGCAAAACCTGACCCAAAGCTGCCGCAGTTGGGAAAATACGGTGTTTTCCTCGGGAGAGAAGAGACCGGGGAGCCAGGCTCCCACAGGGGCCACGTCTGAGATGCAAGGAAGAGGGAGGGGTTGTGGGAATCAATACAATTAGTGTAACCAGCCATGCGGGGAGACACCGGGACAGGTCCAGGTTTTACACTGACACCAAAATAGATCCCGGGTGAGTAGAATTGAAATATTTCCAATGCTTGCTCTGTGAGGCGGTATTTACCTCTGTGATCTGGGAAGCCACCGCTGTGCAATCCGTGGGCGAGGGCCTTGCTCTTCAGGTGGCCACTACGTCCTACCGCTCAGACCCAAAATGATCTGATGTTTCAATACCTCAGAGAGGGTGTTCAGATCCGACACAACAACACGGTGTCACTTTGTTGTTTGAAATTTTTTAAAAAATAAGCCTCAGCCGGCGCCTCTCCTCAGCCAAGCAGCAGGCACCGGGGAAGCCCCAGGGGAACCCATGCAGCCCATGCCAGCCTCGCACCCAGAGCCGCAGGCCACCCTTGCTTTCCTCTCTAGACTTTCATTTGTTTTATCTTCTCTGATAAACCTACATGCGATTCAGGAAAAATAAAGCTCTTGTCAAAACATAAAAACTAAAAAGCAAAAAGGAGCATTGTCTGACACATGGAGGGCGAGGCCACTTCGCGGTGCGCACTCCTGAAGGGGGCGAGGAGCGGCCGCCGGCGCGTCAGCAGCGACGCGGGAGAGGAGGACCCAGGGGGAACGCGGCTTCCCCATGGTTTCTGTCCCGCAACACACAGGACTCCTAGGAGTCCGCACAGTGCTTGAAGAAGCCAGAGCAGGAAAGAGCAATCGAGGTGCAGAAGACTGGCCGGGGAGGCCAGTGGGGGAGGCCAGCCTGTGTGCACAGGTGCCAGCAGGGCAGAATCCTCAGGAAGGCAGGGTCGGTCCCTCTCCACGGGGCCTCCGAGGGGCTGCTCTGATCTCTAGGGTCTCATAGTTATTACAGCCACCAGTCAGAAGGAGGGAGAGCGTTGAGGCCACCCCACCAAGGCCCAGGCCCAGCTCTGCTGTCCTCTAGGGAAGTTGTCACATGACTACTCTCACTGCAAAGGGCCTGGGGCACATCACCCGGAGGGTGGCCTCCTTCATCCACCGCGTCAGCTGGCCTCCCACTGCCATGGTACAATGTGGAGGCAGATGGCTTTGGAGAGAAAGCCTCGCTGCTCAGTCTCTGATCAGGCCAGGTGGCAATGGTGGGGCCTGTGTGCTGGGGAGATCACTCACCCCACAGGCCAGGAAACCAAGACTAGGCTTCCAGAGTCCCAGAGAGCCTTTGAGGACATGCTCCAGTGACCTGCAGACCACCTCTAAGTCCTCGCCTCTCCGAGGTAGAGCCACAGGGGACCCCAGCCCTTTATCACACAGGTCCTGGAGGGACACCAGCCATGTTCAAATCAGGGTGTCCACCCCTCAGGAGCAAAGGTAGACTGGTTCTGTGGGACAGCGGGCAGCCTCTGACACCAGGGACAGGCAGGGCCCCTCTGTCCCCAGCTTCAGGTGAGGGCTCCAGTGGCACTCCCCTCGGCTGGACCTCCTCCTTCACACAGGAAGCAGCTGACCAAGAGGAGGTGGGCAGTCACTGACCATGCTCCCTGCAAGCTGGTCCCCCCAAGACTGTCCACGAGATGCTGTCTGCTGGTCTGCCCGGGGCACCTCATGAGCCTGCACGGTGGCCCCATCTCCAAGGGACAGAGCTGTGGCCACCCTGTGCCAGGGCTGCTTGGGGCGATGGTACCCATGCCCTTGTTGCTCTAAAACCACCTCTGCAGCTGCCACAGCCCCTGACCCAGTGTGTCAGCCTCCACCTCCTGAGCCTCCATTCTCGTTCATGGGCTGGACCTGCCACGGTCTGCGGCTAATCATGTTCCAGACCGCTCCTGACGGAATCAGCCGATCCCACTTGAAAAGGTAGTGCTAACACACATGTCCAAGCAGCAAGAGCCACAGGTGGCCCACAGGCAGAAGCAACCATGTCCACCAACGGATGGACGGACATGGCATACAATGTGACCCTGAAAATGGAGGACATTCTGACACCTGCTGTCTCCTGCACGGACCACGAGGACGCCGTGCGGAGGGAAGCCAGTCACCAAGGGACAGGACCCACGCGATTCCGCCCCCAGGAGGGATGGAAGAGGTGTGGCCCGAGACGGGGCCTGAGTGTGCCGGGGCCACTGTGCCACGGGACGGCATCCCTCCGGGAAGATGGATTTCTGAGGGTGACGGTGGCAGGTGCCGCGGTGCCATGGACTCAACGCCTCTGAACCGTGCGCTTAGCCATGGCCGGGGCGCTAGCATTTAAACTGTGCTTATTTTTCCATAATAAAAAGATGGGCGAGACCTACAGAGGAGCGTCTTTGCAGGAGGCAGAGTGGACGGGCCAGCGTCGGCTCAGCAGGGAGGGCTGCTCCTCCCAGGCCCTTTGTGAGTGTGGCTGTCCTCTGCCGGCCTCTCCAGCCACTCAGAAATCAGCCAGGAGCAGCCGTCCGCGCGGCCTGCTGAGCGACCTCCCCAAACAAAGAACATTTGCTGAAAATCTTACTTGTCCTGGTGGCGGAAGTCAGTGCCTGCCAGGCCGCCTGCCGGAGGGAGGGCAGGCCAGGAAAGCAGCGCCTGTGAGGAGGGCAGGCGCCCTTTCAAGTGGACAGAGGGCTAATAGATACACGCGTTTATGCAGATTGTTCTACGGGTGTTCTAATTATTTTCCCAGAATCCAGGAAGACATTTCTTCGTGGGTTTTTAAGATTTTCTTTTATGATAAAAAATATACTTAGCTTTTTTTTTTTTTAATTTAAAAAAGAAAATAGCAAAAAAAGGCAAGGCTAAAGCAGGGAGGGGGATGCACAGGCCCTGGGAAGGGTCATCAAGGTGGACTGTCCAGGAAGCAGGGCCCTGGTGCTGGACGCCTGCTCAGGCTTATCTCCCACACCCTGGGAACCCACAGTCCAGCCTCCAGGTCCAGGTGCCCCACGTTGGCTCCTCAGGGCGGAGCCACCTCTTGTCACTCTCCAAGTTTGTCCCTCCCTCCCTAAGTCCACTCTCAACCTGCTAAGGGCCCCCTGCGGGGAGCCGCAGCCTGGAGAGGGCCCTGAGCACATTGTGTCAGTGCCTCCCTAGGCAGCTCTTGGTGCCCAGGGCCACTGTTAACACGACCACCAGAGAGATGTGGTCAGAGCAAGTGTGCACCCAGCATAGTGTAGAAAGAAACAAGGGAAAGAAGAGCTGAGGCCTGGGCCTTCCGGGGGTGACCGTAGGACCTGGCTTCATCCCTGCCTCCCTCTCTTACTCAGGCCCTGTGTTCATCTGCTACTTTTATCTCCTTTCCTACTTTCTTTTAATTGGACAAAAGTTTCTCTTTTGTTTCTTTGTTGCTTTATACGCTATATATTAAATTTTTGAAATGCGTGCTGTAATTTTAATATACAAAATTAAATGTGTATTTTTCCACTAGAGCTTGCAGAGACTGCCGCTCCTCCCTCCTGCTGTGCACAGCGGGACTTGGCTCACTCCCAGCACCCAGGCCTCGCCACCTCCCATGCCTACTGTGATATTGGAGGCCGGGGGTTTTCCGTTCATCTTTTTAGCACGCATACAAACATGATGTCAGTTTTACCATCAGTAGTTAAATCCACTGACTTATTTTACCCCCCCCCCCATTTTGTTTTTAATTTCTGTAGGTTGGAGCTCAAATGCACAGATTGAGTTCATCCTACCTTTGGCCCCTGCCTGGGGCAGACGTCACTCTGGAGGTGGCCACATAGATGCACCCTATTCCAGGCTCTTCCCCCGGGTGGCTTGCCCGTGGCACAAGTGCAGCTTGAAACCACTGCCCCTCACTGGTGGGCAAGCGTCCAAGGGAGCTCCATGTCTTCTGGGGCTGGATCTTCAGAGGCAGCGCAGCCCGCATCTGTTTTACTCTCGCTCTCAGATGACACCCTTGGGAGCCCCAAGTCTCTTAGTAAGACTGGTCAGTCAGCCTGTGGTCGCCAAGCTGGGGGCCCCCTTGGAGAGGCTGAGTCCCCACTGTTCCAGGTGAAGCCCTGTATGTTAAAGAGGGCCACCCCCACTGCATCCTGCCCATTCCTCTGACCACAGAATCCAGGAGATCCTCATGTGGCACCAGGGCTTGGGGAGTCCTCCGGCAGCTCTCCTAGGTGGGATGGCAACTGAATGTCCCACCAATACTACATCCGGGGCCCCTGCCACACTAACCTAAGTGGTCACCTGTATAGATGGGATGTTCGCCTGCACCCGCCCCCACACCTCAGAACAAAACCTAGGACCTCGACAGTAACAGACGTCTGTGTGGCCCACACACCACCAACCCCTGAGGGTGTTCCACCCAGGGCACCGCCATCCAGAATGCTCCCTCCTCTGTTCTCGCTTCTGTAAGTCGCATTGCCTGCATAGCTAGTCAGACGGGGAAATGATTTTTTTCCCTTTGGTTGTGTTTCAACTTATAAGGAGAGTGGCTTTCTCCATGAAGTTTTTGAGGACATTTTCCCATTTAACAGGATCCTGAGTTCACCCACATCGCTGCGTGCTGATTCCCTGTTTGGCTGTTGTGCGCTATCCAGTCTGGAGAGATTGTGACTTATTGATCTGCTTTCCTGCGCACGGGGACTTGGCTTGTTTGCAGGTTTTCCTGCCATGAACAAAATGAGCATTTCTCCTGCTGGGCCATAGTAACGTTTCTCGGGTATAAGGCAGATTTCTGGGTGACAGTATCTGAAAGTTCGCCCTGTGTGCACACCATCTTCATGTATGTGTGTTTTACCTGCACAGACTTGATTCTAATCTTTTATAAATTTTATGTTTTAGAAGTGTCTCCCAATTTATATTTTTTTTTTCACTTTTTGAAGGGTCTTTTGATAGACCAAGTCCCTGATCTTGATGTAGTTACACAAATCTTTCTTTTCTTTTATAGTCATCCCCTCTTGTCCAGGGGGATGTGTTCCCAGACCCCAGCAGATGCCTGAAACCACATGTAGTGCTGAATCCTATGTGCCACATGGTGCATGGTGCTAGGGCTGATCTATCCTTCTATAGTTTATGTCTCCATGCTTCTTTTCTATCATTGCTCTTGTGCTCTGGGGCCATTATTTAATCAAATAAGGGTCACTTGAACATATGCATAGCCATACCATAACAGTGGAGTTGGCTACTAAGTGACAAACGGGTGGGGAGCATATACAGCATGGATACACTGGACAAAGGTATGATTTGCCTCCCAGGCAGAGTGGACTGTAGGAGATTTCATCACTACTCAGAACAGTGCATGATTTAAAACTTATACTTCCAGACCATGGTTTTATTTCTCCATGAGCAAGGAGACTACTATATAATGAACGGTTTTAAAACTGTATTAAAAATCATTCTCTACCCCAAGTTTTAAATTCATTTATGCTTTATTCTTACAATGTCAAAAATAAAAAGTGCTTGGTCCATTTGGATTTGACTTTGGCACAATATACCGTGTAGGCATGCACTTTAGCTTTTTCCCATGTAGGCAACTGTATTTAAATAAATCTTTTTTTAACAGTCCCTTCGCCCCCACATTGTAGAAGTCCCACAAAGGGGCTGGGGTTATGGCGCAGTGGTAGCGTGCTCGCCTAGCATGTGGGAGGCACTGGGTTCGATCCTCAGCACCACATAAAAATAAAATAAAGATATTGTAGAAGTCCCACGGAGGTGTGGGCTGCTTCTGGACTCTGTTCTGTCCCACAGGGACATCTGCCATTCCCTTCTCCAATGCTCAGTTCCTGGTGCTCCCAGCACCACCTGACTGATGGAGCAAGTTCTGCAGGAGTGGCTAGTTGTTCTCAGCCACCGCCCTTCCATGCAGTGATCAGCCATCCCCACGGGAGATCACTGGAATTGCACTGCATCTTCAACCCAGCTGGAAGAGTGTCCATCTTCACCACAGTCAGTGTTCCTGTCTGGGCACACAGATGCTGCCTGTATTTAGTGCTTTTTAATGTCTCTTCATAGTTTTGCAACTTTCCTCTTAGGGTCTTGAGCATACTCTTACATCTAGTCACAGGTACTTGGTATTTGGGTACTTGTGTGAATGTGTCTTCTCTTTAAGTTGGTATATTTATGTTCTATCAGGCCATTTGCTAGATGCTGTTACTACCTCTGATGATTGGTACAGAGATTCTTTGGAAATCTCAACCTTGTTATCTGCAAATGATACAGCTCCTGTTCCTACCCTCCTCCTTTCTATTCCTCCCTCAGATCATCTTCTCACATCACTATGTCAGCTAAGAATGTTGATGCAATTTTAAAGGGAGGTGGTGGAGCCTGTAATGTGTCTCTGTGATTCTGAAGGATGCTCTCGGCATTTCCCACTACTTGAGGATACTCGCCCCCACTTTGTTGTACGCTTTTACTCTATTATAGGTAAAGAAAACTCAATTTCTAATGTACTACCTTTAAGATGAATGGTTGTTGAATTTTTTCAAGTGCATCTCCTGTAGATATTGAGTAGATGTGTTGTATTTAATCTGTTAATTTACTAAATTACATTTATAAACACCCACTATTAAATCATGTTGCACATTTAGCTCTCTTCAGAGCAGAGAGCCCAGAAGCAGCCCACACCTGTGTAGGACTTTGACAATGTGGGGGAGAAGGGACTGTTAAAAAAAAGATTTACTTAAATAGAGTTGTACATTATATATTATGCCAAGGTCAAATTCAAATGGATGAAGCACTTAAGTGTCAATTTGTTTGAGAGCTATAATCTGTTTTATACACTCATGAATTGGATTTCCTAGTATCTTTTTTAAGATTCTTAACCATAGTCATGAGCAAGACTCACCTGTTGGTTTGATTTTCTTGTAACATGTGCATATGGTTTGGCATCAGAATTGTGCTGGTGTTGCAGAGTGGGTTAGGGTGTATTCCTTCTTTCAAGTTTAAGAACATTTGGGCCAGGCTGAGATTGTGGCTCAGTGGCAGAGCGCTTGCCCCTCACGTGTGAGGCACTGGGTTTGATCCTCAGCACCACATAAATATAAATAAACAAAATAAAGACACTGTGTCCATGTATAACTAAAAAACATTTTTAAAAAAAGAACATTTGGGCCAATTTATTTGCTCCATCTTTTGTTTTTGTAGGCAGCACTTCAGGCACTTCTGTTTCTTGCATAGTCGTAGGACTACTTGAGCTATTCCATTTTCATTGTGTCAGTTCTGATAAATTACAACTCTGAAAATTTATTTGGTCAAAATTACCAAAGCACAGCTCTTGAGAGTACTCACTTTTCCTCCTTTATTTTCCATTTTCTTGTACTTATTTCTCCCTTTTCACCAAAACAGGGTTGATCTCTGTCTTCCTCTTCTCTTGGTAAGTTACAAGAATTTCATCTGATTACTTTTTTCCTGAAAATATGGCTGGAGCTTGAGGCTTCCCCAGGTGTCTCAGCATTTCTTTTCTCTTTCTGCTTCTTGCACTCACTGCATCTGACTTCCAGGCTTTTCTTCTCTGACTGAGCATTTAAGACAGTAAGAGTCACAAGTGGGGATGACCATGCACAGGCTTGTTATCATCCAGTTGTGGATATTTTAACTCTGTTGCAGTCAGGTTCGTGAGTCTCTTGGCAGCATACCTGGGTGGTTTGTTTAGCTACAGCCTCTAGATAGAAAAGCATACCGAGTAAATGGTGTGGGCTCAGGGAATTACTACACCGTGAACACCCCCAACACCACCCCCAAGTAAAAAACAGAATTTCAAGGTAGCTCCATGGTCTCTACCTCCCCCTTAAGTATTTCAACTCCTCTCAGAAGGTGACAGGGAGAGGCTGCCCATCCATAGATCAGCTGTGCCCAATTTTGCCCTTCATGGAAAAGGGCCGCTGCAGCTCACGAGCTCCTAGGCCTGGGTCTCTCCACTCCACGGATGGATGTGGCAACAGCTGAGGGTCTCTGCTGCAGTCCTCCTCCCAGGGTTTCTGCTGACCATACCTTCATCCCGTCTCCATCAGTGACCCCTGTGCTGCCCACACAACTGCAGGCAGCTCTAGAGCACTTCTGCAGACTGGAAACCCTGGGTGGCGCCTGAGTGTGGCCTGCCGAGGGGCTTTCCAGAATGAGTTGTTGGAGGACACTCACAGGTTTGGCCATCCCAGGGCCACTGCGTCCTCCACAATCATGGCCATGGCTGTGAGCCTGGGACATCGTCTCACTGTACTCTACTGTGTATTCTGGCAAATGGCGATGTTGACTTTTTGAAATTTGAAATATTTTCTCAAGACTTTTGACTTTCTTTTCGTTGGGCTATTCATTCCTTATTTATCTGAGATAGTTATTTATATAAACTGGAGGCCAGCACTTGGTTCAGAGGCTGCAGTGGGGTGGGGGCTTCCTCTGCAAGGGCTGTTCCACTCCCTCCAGGTCCCTTGCAACCAAGACTTCCTGGTCCTATGACAGTGCACTCCATCAGCCTGGCCCTTTGTCTATTTCTAGGTTTTTGCCTGCTCCAGGTCACGGCGATAGACTCTGACATTCTCGTCTATGAACTATCGTCCTACCATTCAAGTGCAGTTTTACGGTAAACGTGAAATGGCGCAGGGCAAGATTGATGTCTCTGTGTGCTATTTGATGTCCTTCTGCACAGCCACATGGTACTGAAAGTCCATGTCACCCTGTGTGGCACAGATTTTTGTTTTGAGCCATCGATCTCTGTGTCTCTTCCATTATCATAAGTACGGCAGCTCGTTAGCAACCTTAATCAGTGTCTTGCAACACTGTTCTTCTTACTCAATATTACCTTGGCTACTCTTGGTCCCTCAGATTTCCACATCTGTTTTAAAGCCATTTATGAATGTCCTTCGGAAAGCTGCGACTATTTCAATAGCGAGGTGTTGGAACTGCAGCTGAAAGTACACGGGATGGGCACCTAGCTTTTCGATCCACGGGCAAAATGCAACCCCTGGCACACGAGTAGAGGAGGATGGTACGTTCCCAAGGGAAAGTGTGTGTCTTAAAGCATTTTCCAATAGCCACGGGGTAAATGCCGTCACCATGACTGACTTCCAGCGTTGGTGAGGGTGTGGCTGGACACAGACCTGGGAAAAGGTAGATGGCCTCGGCTCTCACAGGGGTGTGAACCCTGCACAGAGCCCCGTCTGTGGAGGTCTTCTTCAGCTTCTCCCGGTAAAGCTTGTCCTTTCTGTGCAGAGAGCAGTGTGTCGACTCCAGGTTTTGAACGCTCTTGCAAATGTTATTTTAAGTGGCATTTTTAAACTTTGCTCTCTTACATGGTATATACATGATACCATCAAATGTAGACCGAGAAACAATCCGTGATTCATTGATACTTGATCACGATACGGGAGAAAATAATGTTACCCACGTTTCCAGACCTTGGGACTCTCCAAACTAGTATAATTGACTTTTGTAAGTTGTCCTGTCTCCAAAAACCTTGCCACATGCACTTGTTAATGCTAACAGTTTGTTTTTTATACTTTGTGTGTATAATTATCGTGCATTGTGTACGGGATGCTGTGTTGGTCACAGGAGCCCATGACTCTGGAACCTTCTGTACAAGTATGACTTCTTAACTCGGCAGGCAATTTGAAGAGCCCAGCTCTGAGACCAAGAGGGTTGAAAGTGGCCTTGGTCTTCATGAGAGCTTTTCCCCAGTTGATTCCTACTCCAGGGCACAGAGCACAGGGACTCTCAACTAAACTTCTGGGTGTTTACCAAGGTCCCTCATGCCTTGATAAGCCTCAGATCACAGTTTTTGTCCCCAGACTTCTGTGGACCTGTGAAATCTCTAGCCAGGCTCTCCACATGTGGCACAACAGCGAACGCTTTCAAGGGACTCGCTTGTCCAATGTCGGGCTCTGCTGCTTCTCTCTGGAAATCGTCACTAGGACTGTGGCCACACCAGCCCTGGCAGACTAGTGCATTGACATTGTCAAATAGGCTAATTTTGTTTTTCCTCCAACTTTTATCTTTGTTATCAGTGAAAGTCACAGTCTAAAATAAACGATTCCCCCACACATGGGCATGCAGAAAGTCTTTCTGATAGCAAGGACAGTTTAATGGCTTAAGTGTGTATATCACAGGACCCCGACACTAGCAAAACGTCAGACGGTTCCGTCAACAAACCTTCCCTCAGTGACCCTCCACCCAGCCCAGCCCCTGGCACGCCACCCTGCTTTCTGTCACAGTGCTTTGACTTTTGTGCAATTAATGTCAGCATGATCAGACAGTATGCTTCTTCTCTGCCTGGCTTCCTTCACTTAGATGGTGCTTTTGAAGTTTATCCGCACTGGTGAATCTCTCAGGAATTCACTGTCTTGTTGTTGACGATTGTTCCACCTGTGTGGGTATCCCGCAGCTTATCTGCCCCTTGCCAGCAATGAACACTGGGTTTGCTTCTGTGTTAGGGCACTGGTGCACACTCTGCTCTCTGTGTGACGACGCAGTTTATTTCTCTATGTAAATACCAGAGGGATTTCTGGGATACAGGTAAGTATAGAAGTATCTATCTAAAAATTTTCCAAATTATTTTTCCTTTCTCTCTTTTCTTTCTTTCTTTCTTTTTCTGTACTAGGGATTTAATCCGAGCGTGTTTAACCACTGGGCCACATCCCCAGCCCTTTTTATTATTGTTTATTTTGAGGCAGGGTCTCACTGAGTTGCCACTGGGATCACAGGTGTGTGCCACAGCACCTAGACTGAATTATCTTCCAAGCACTATGCTGTTTTATGGTTCTGCCACTGACACAGGGGTCCTCCAGGTGACCCCCACACAGCCTAGCCAGTACTTGGAGTGGTCCATCTTGTGCATTACAGCCTTAATGCAGACAAGATGTCACACGACACATGAAGACACTTGTCACCATTGGTCACCACTTTATGTCAGGCAGAAGCCAAGCAAAATCAAAATCAGATACTGTTACTGTGTAGTATTCTTACAACTTTAAGGATAGGTGACTTCTTTTTTAAGGCTGATAACATCAACTTCTGGCAAGGATGTGGAGCTACCAGAACTCTCAAACATGGCTAGCAGGAATGCAAAATGCTACAGCCACTTTGGAAAATAGTTTGACACTTTATTTTAAAGTAAAGCATGCAATTAACAACCCAGCAATCCCACTCCTAGGTGTTTATCCAAGAGCAATAAAACCATATGGCCACACAAACACCTACATGTGCATGTTTACACCAGCTTCCTTCACACCTGCAGGAACACTGTGAGGAACCCAAGTGTTAGTCACTCGTGTGGGTAAACAAGGCATGCAGCGTTAGTCATCTCCACAGGACGGATCTCCAGTGCATTATGCTAAGTGAGAGAAGCCAGGCCCCAAGGCTATGTGCTGTATGATTCCATTTGTGTAACAACCCAGAAAAGGTGACACTAAGGTACAGAGAGAGATCAGCGGCTGCCAGGGACTAGGGTCAGGGGAGGCGCCTGGCTGCCACGGGGCCCAGAGAGCACTGGAGGGCGTGGAGGCGTCTCTGCTTGTCCAGGGAAGCCGGCACGTGGCTGGACGCTCTTGTCAAATCTTCAGAACTAGAAACTCAGAGGGTGGATTTTACTCTGAGATAAATTGGATCTTAATGAGCCTTTGAAGAGATGGCTGATTGTTTCTTTGTAGCACAGCGTCTGTCCATCCTCACTGCTTCTGCTCACTGTCTCCTGTGCTTAGTACCCTTGTGCTTGGTGACTCCAAGTTGGTAATCTCATTTGGTCTGGTTTTGCCTGGGCTGAATGGTTCCCTCTAATAGCTGCTTCCATGCCACCGTTAAAACTTGATGGCTTTGGTCCTACCTCCTGCCATTGTGACCGAAAGATTCAACAAGAACAATTAGAGGAGGAAGCGTGATTTGTCACTCACAGTTTCAGAGGTCTCAATCCATGGATGGCCAGCTCTGCGCTCTGGGCCTGGTGGGGAGGGGGCAGCACGTCACAGAGGAGAGCAGCTCAGAAGATGGCACCAGGAAAGAGAATCACCCTCACCAGGGACAAAACACGAAGCCCAAAGGCACACCCCGTGACCCAGCTCCTCCAGCCACACCCTACTTTCTGCCCCCAATTAATTCCTTCAAGTGGATTAATGCCCTGACTAGGTTAAGCCTCTCATAACCTGGTCATTTCTGAACTGTCTTGCACCGTCTCACACATGAGCTCTGGGGACACTTCACATCATAACAATGACCAGGAGCTTTTATAGCCTCAGGACAATGGCTCTGAGGCAGTCCCTCTCCCTGACTTCTCCAAGGGACGGATGACAAACTGGCTGGTCTGGGGTGTGCCTAGCTTCCGTCTCACATGCCACAATTGGGGTCTGCCACAATTGGTCCCCGTCACAATTAGTCCCCCTCCCCTTGCTGCTGGGCCAGGTGGTTTCTGACTTTATTTTGCACCTGCAGTTTCCTGATTGGTTCTTGATCCATCAGGTTTTAGATATTTCCTTGAGTTAATGTCTGAAAAACATACATTTGTGAGTGTTCAGAATATTGTTTATTGAATTTTACTTCTCTCTTAGTAAATTTTAAAATTCACTTAATTTTAAAATACTTATCAGTCTACAACATTCTCTCCCAACGTCAAGTTCTTGCACATCTGCTCTTAGGCAGCACTTGGCTCTGTTGTTGGTGCTGCAGGTGGTCACCCAAGCTGTTTCTGTGACAAAGACAAGCTCTCGAATGCCTGGCAGACTCTGACACCTTCCTGCTTCCTACATCGCTTGTTTCTGTTGTATTTTTATTATTTAATAATTTTCCTCCGTCTGTAACATCATTTTCATGTGATTTTCTATGTTAACAGTTACAAAAGACTCTCAGCTAGAGAGCTGACTCACTCTCCTGGCCTGCAGGCCTGCTTGTGAGTGCCCCTCCTCATGCCCTCTAGGCACTGCCCAGGACTTACTTCCACTGAGGGTCGATGCCACACACCCCCACCTGACTTAAAGAGCATCCATCCCAGGCCTGCTCTCTCCTGCTGCACCTGGGACCTGAGAACCTAGAACAGCCACCTCAGGCTGGCCTGCTAGGGAAGGGCTGGGTGCAGAACCTGCATCCCCCGCAGCCCAGCAGCCACCAGGGCCACAATGGGCAATTCCACCTCAGCTGTCCAACCCACCACCCACCACAGATGTGTGGCTTAAGCCCCCAAGTTTGGGGTGGTTCGTCAGGCACCCAAGTCTAGGGAATACAATTGTTATATATCAAATATCATCTTCTGCTTTTGGATAATGAAGTAATTCCTGTTTACGAGTTTCCCTTTGAGGATTTTTCTGGCTCAATGCCATGGGTTTGGGTACATAGTGTTCAACACAGTCTACAATTAAAATAATGGTTTCTTTTCTTTCCCTTTTTTTCCCCTGCTAATAGTGAGTTAGGAGAACATTCACAGTCCATCTTTCTAAAGCCATCTCATTATTTTCTAGCTGTGTGGCATTGTAGTTTGCAAAAGTAACTTGAACAATCTCTGCTCTTTCTAATAGATTGCTATTTACTTTATGGCTTAACAATTCACCAAATTTTATAAATGTTCCCACAGCAAAAGCAGAGAGACCTCTGGCCGAGTCGGGTTTCTCGGCTTGTCAAGCAGGCTGTCCTGGGGCAGGCCTCACGGGGACAGGGTGGGCTGCTGGCCAGCACTAACTCTTGCACACAAAAGCCCACCTGGCACGGAGGGCTCACTCGTGAGTTCCTGTGTGCTGAGTGAGAACGAGAGAGGCCGACTAGGGACACAGGTCAGAGTGTCCATCGCCCTCCTGGGCCTCCTCACCTGTGGTTTGCTGGAGTGAGTGATCTTACAGTCCGAGGAAGGGGAGCAGACGTGCCGCTGACTTCTGCTGACCCTGTGCTGTGCCAGTGGCTTCCTGGAGACGTGGGTACTCTTTCTCTTTCCACATGACAGTCTGTTGGTCATTCTTCCTTTTCCAGGGACCTCAGCTCCCGGCCCCATAAAACCATAGCCTCTGCCTTGCACCAGGCATTTCCTGCCTGGTGTTCACATGGACCTGCCGGAGCCCTTACCGGTCAGGTGGCGCCCTTCCACAGCAGATGGGGAAGGTAAACACCCAAACCCTTCTCTTTCCATTGGCAAGCAAAGAAAGGAACACCACCTGGTGGCTGGCCTCCCCACGGGACACTCAGATGCTGAGGGCAAGGGTCACCAGACCTCTGGGTAATGGAGGAGTGGACGGAGGAGCAGAACTCATGCCAAGGCAGCGTGCTCCCCCAGGGCTGCAGCAGCAGGACACGGTGCCATCACATGACTTAAAGCACTCACAAGTCATCTGCAGCATCCAGCCTGTCTCCACAGCCACTCATGATAGACTTAGCCAAGATGTGACGCAGCAGCCACAACCAGACAGAGAAGCAGACCGAGCTCTCTCCCTGCATCCTCCCCTCCCCTCCCCCTGCACCTCCTCCTCACCTTCCTTCTCCCCACCCCTGCCTGAGCAGGTGGGTCACAAAAGAGCTCACAGGAAAAGGTGCTCAGCCTGCAGGTGTAGGCAGAGCTCTGAAACAGTGTCCTGACTGCCCTGGGCAGGGAGCCTGGGTGGGCGTTTAGGACAGGCAGACCTTGGTCATGAGGCCATCTCAGCACAAGACATATACCAGGAGGCTTCACCAACAGGAAGCTAAGGCTCCTCACAGTTCTGGAAGTCACAGTTTGAGGTCAAAGTGTCGTCATGGTGACCTTCTTCCAAGGCAGTGAGGAAGGCTCCTCCTGGGCTCTCTCCAGCTTCTGGTGGTTGGTGGGCATCTTTTACGTCTGCAAGCTTGGTGACGTGGCACCCAGTCTCCATCTTCATCTTCACACATCATCTTCTTTGTGTGGGTGTCTGTGCCCAAATGTCCCTTCATTATAAGAACACCAGTCACCTTAGATTAGAGGCCCCTGCAGCATGATGGCACGTCGTAACCATGACAACTTCCACATAAGGTCACATTTGGAGGTACCAGGGATTAGGGTTTCAACATGTGAATTTTAGGGGAACACATTCAACCCCCACAAATGACTTTGAAGTGAAGACCTGCATGCACCATCCTTTCCTGTGTCTCCTGGCTCCTGTGGGGCCCACCCAGCAGAGCTGCCTCCTCTGCACAGGGCCGGCCACATCTCCACCCTCTGTGACAGTCAGCTCCCCTCCCAGCAGAGCCAGCAGTGTGGACTTGGAGGGCAGGAAGTGAGGCTGCCCTGCTCCAGCTCTGCAGATGCCTGGCCCAGGGCCACCCCTCAGCCCCCTTCAGCTACTGCTTCCTGCACATACCACCCTGATGGGACCCTGCACAGACAAGGAGTGGGTATAGGATCCAGAAATTATAGGTCCTAGTTTTATTACCTTGTAAACCCATTAGCACAACTCCTAAGCCTGTGGCAGAGGAGAAATCTGAGGCCAAAAGACTTGGGCTCATTTTTGTGTGGGTCCTCTCTCCTCCTTGGATGTAGGCACAATGCTTTTCTCTATTGGCGTAATTTCACTTTTCAGTGGCTCTCTGGTGCCACTCCAACAGATGACCACGGACTGGATAATTTATAAGAAAAAGAATTTACTTCCTACTGTTCTGGAGGCCAGGAAGTCCAGGATTCAGACCCCAGCGTCTGTTGTCTGGTGAGGCCTCCTTCCTGCAGCCTCTCAGTGTAGACAGAGGAAGGTAGAAGAGCAAGTCAGCAAGCTGCCAAGCCAGAGCTGTGAGGGGCCTCTCTCGTGAGGACCCAAATCCCATCCATGGGAGAGGAGCCCCCGAGCCTCATGCCCTCCGCAGCCCACCCCTCACCATCACACTGACATGGTCAAATCACAGCACATCTCCTTTTAATTTAATGCAGGACTTTCCAGCTGATCAAAGGCATTTCTTCAAGGAGTACAAGTCGCCTCTCGTGTTTCCACATTTACTCTGATTCTGGGGCTCCTTGCACAGATGCCAGCTCCCCAGAGCTGGCTCTCCACCCACCTGCCACACACCTGATTCCTCCTGTCCTTGGTGACACCCTGTTCTCTTCCCTCCCACTCCAACAGCAGCCAGCAGCCTCCAGGGGCCAGGGGCAAACCCACGGTTCACGTCTCGGCAGTTGGTGCCGCTGTTACTCGTGGGTGAAGCAAGTTATACACAGGGAAAGTGGGTGTGAGGCCCAACACTAATGAGCTTGCTGCAGCGAGTTGAGGGTGTCGGAGGAGCCAGCGAACCCTCTGGGGATCTGCAGGACTGGCCTCGTCCCCACTCCCACGGACGGCAGGGCTGCAGAGGGTCGTGAGAGGACTCTTTGGGGGCATTGTTCACGCACATCCTGGGTAATTAAAGGATCCTCAGCCTCTGGCTTCTACCAGAGCATATATTCTAAAATGTACTTCTGAACACTAAGTATGCTAGACAGGGGCAAGACCAAAACTCCACACAAGTGGTCGCTTAGAGAATCAACCTGCTTTTTCTTTCCCAAGCAGAAGCCAGTCTACACTTCAGCGCTTTTACAGCCTTTGTTAAGAGAAACGAGAACTCAGTCTATTTGATTTATAATTGAAAATCATAAACTATAGCATTCACTTGCTGTTCCCATGCACTGGTGAAATGATACAAGGCCATTTCACCGCTCAGCCCCGTAATTGGCGTAAGCCCGCATCAGTATGCACGGGGCTGTCCCCGAGGCCCACTAACAAGTCGATGGGACTGCACAGGCTGGAGAGCAGAGACCCAGCAAAAATATTACTGCATGCTGATTTCTCCAACTGCTGCTTCGTGATGAGACACCAGGACACATGAGAACAAGTCATTAGCAGGGCTGGAGGAGGAGCAGGCCTGGGACACTGGGGACATGGTGTCCCTGACAAACATATTAGACCTGGCCACAGTCCTCAGGCCCTCCTCCTGGGCCACCCGGGCCCTTCCCGTAAAGTCCAGTCTCAGCAGCAGCCAGGTGTGTTAGCCAGCTTTTCATCACTGTGATGAAAATACCTGGCAGGAACAACTTAACAAAGGAAAGGTTGGTTGGGCTCATGAATTCTCAGGCCACAGGCAGCTGGTTCCATTGCTCTGGGCCTGAGGTGAGGCAAAACCTCACGGAGGAAGAGTTTGGTGGAGGGAGGTGCTCAACTCATTGAACCCAGAAAACAGAAAGGGGGTGGTGATGTCTTTGGTGCACCGAGGACCTGCTTCCTCCAACTGCAGTCTAGCTGCCCCACTTCCCAGCACAGAGTCCATTCAAACTCCGGATCCCACAGTGTTTAATCCACTGGTGAAGCCAGAGTCCCTGTGATCCAATCACCCCCCAAAAACCCCATCTTTGAACACTGCTGCTTTGGGGACAAAGTCTTGAACACAGGAGTCTTCTGAGGACATTCTACCCCAACCCCAAGGCTCCTGCCCGTCTCACAGCACACAAGGCATTTAGTCCACCTCCAAGAATCCTCAAATCTGTAATAGCTCCAGATTGTTCAAAAGTGCAAGTCCAGTCTCCTCGGAGACTCAAGGAAATCTCTTAGCTGTGAGGCGCCATAAAAATTAGAAACAAGTTATATGCTTCTAACACACAATGGCACAGTGTAAACATTTTCATTCCTGAAGGGAAGTGGGGGTTGATAGAATGGATCAGACCAAGGCAAGACTAAAACCCAGCAGTGCAAACATTAAATCCTGTAGCTCTGTGTCCAGGATCCAGGGCACACGATGTCAGGATGAAACACCAGGCCTGGGTGGCCCACCTCAAGGCCTTGCTGATTGCAGCCCAGGTGACCTGTTTCTTAGGCCGGCTCTGTTCATTACCTGCAGCTTTCCTCAGCACATATTACATATTGCTGGCATCTCTAACTTCCTGGATCTCCACTGTGGTTTCAGCTTCACTTTTACAGCTTCGTGCATCACCCTTTCATGGGCTACCAGCAGGGACCCAGGCCCTGCCACACACTGTCTGACCTTCCAGGCTTTCTGTTGAAATCTGTGTGGAGGCCTCCATGACTCTCTAATTCTTGTATTCTTCAGGACCAGCACCACATACAAAATGGCAAGGTATTTTACAAGTATGAGTAGAGTTAGTTCTCCTTGGACCATAGCTGTAGTGGCCTCTGAGTTCCTAGGTAACTACACATGGTGAAATGAATCCTGGGGAAACAACTTCTTAGGTGGTTCTGTACAAGAAGGGTGCCCCAGTCCTTGTTCTCAAAGCAAAGCTTTTCAAATTTTCTTTCACCTTTACACCCCAAACCTGAGATGGGTGAGGTCCTGTTGATTCCTAAAGCATCTGTCCTACCATCTCTGTGCAAAATCTGGTTTTTCCTTAATGGCACAAATCTCTTCAGCAACTGCACCTTCTGTGGCCCTAATTTTACACAATTTCTCTGGCCAAACTACAGGTTTTTTCAAATCTTTCTACTCCTTTTAAAAGCCTCCAATCCTCAATGTAAAGCTGGCCAAAGGAAGTCAGAATTATCTAGACCACAGCCTGAATGCTGTGCTTGCTTGAAATTTCTTCTGCCAGATTAATTAGACCATGACCTTTAAATTTGGCCTCACACAAAGTTTCAGGCAATGGACAAAATGTAGACAAGTTTCTCGCCAGAATGTAACCTCTGTGCCCTTTAGTCCAATTCTCAGTAGTCCTGGTTCTCACAGTAACCCTCAGGAGCACAGGCTTTACAGTCTGAGCACTCCTATCAGCATTCTGGCCTGAGTTCACACAAGAACCATCCATCATGCTCTGCTCACAACATGCTAAGCATTTTCTACCTTCAAATTCTGCATCACCAAACCTTTCCAAATTCCTCCCACAAACTATTTCCAAAGGCTTCTGAACCGTATCATCAGGTATAGTCACAGAAATGACCCCACTTCTCAGTACCAATGTTCTGTGTTGGTCAGATTTTTGTTGCTGTGATCAAAATACGTGACATTAACAACTTAAAAGAGGAAAGACTTGTTTTGTCTTATGGTTTCAAAGGTTTCAGTCCACAGCCAATGACTCCATTGCCCTGGGCCTGAGGTGTAACATGATGGAAGAAGGATATAGCAGAGGAAAGCTGCTCAGGTCACGGCAGTCAGGAGGAAGAGATTGAAGGGTTGGTGCCAGGGCCAAGGTATCATCCCAGGGGCCCATCCCCAAGGGGCTGCTCCCTCCCACTGGCTTCCACCTCTCACAGTTTTCACCAGCTCCTTGCTTTTGGTTGGCCCCTGGGAATCTGTCATTGCTGGAAAGGGATCTGGTCCCACACTGAGCCTTAGCTCCAGCCCAGAGCAGAGCCAGGAAGTGCCTTGTGCACAATCACCCAGTTTGGAGGGAACCTCTGGGACATATGAAACCTCATCTTGACCCTCAAACACCTCTCCTTTGGGTGTGAGGGCACTGCTCACTCCAGCAGGACTGAGCACCATTTTGCCTCAGTTGCCACCCTGTCTGGGTCAAGCCCCAGGGACACTGAGGTGACTCGGAAACAGGCCTTGCCCACCTCCCTTCAAGGCTCCCAGTTGAGTGTAGAAGAGGTTGGGGGATAAAGCACAATGGTAGAGAAAATTTTAAAATTTTAAAACCTTCTATGCAGGGGTGTCAAATCTGGGGATCTCTGAGCATCATCAGCCACCAAAGCCCACCATGAGTTTGGAAGAGCTTAGCAGGGCCTTTCAAGAACTAGGACACAGGCCAGTGGGGTGAACCACAGGGAGCCTGTCTGGGTGATGGCAGGGCTGGGGTGCTACCTAGAAACTGGGTTGGCCCACACTTGACATTAATGGACACACTGGTTCATCCATCACATAACCATACAATGTCATCTTTTGAACAATTCAGTAGAAGAATAAAACCAACAGGAATTTTGTATACCTATGAGCCTGGAATTTTTATGCCATTATATTATTTAAATTTTATTTTAAAAATGAACATGCAGTAAAAGAACTGCTTTGGTTGACAGTTCTAGGCAATTTAACATATGTACAGATTCATGTAACCACCACTATAATTTACCAAACTACCCTGAAAGTCAAACTAGACACAAAGGGTACCAGAAAAGAATGCTACTGAAAGTCAATGTCTTTCATGAGTAAAGGTTGTTAAAAATTTTTAGAAAACTGTAACCCAACCAGAAGTATAGAAAGATTTGCTCATTATTCAAAAATCAGTCATTATAACCCACCATATTAAAAAATAAGAAGAACCACTATCATCAAGCACATTTTCACAGAAAAACATTTGACAAAATTCAAGTCCATTTGTGACTAAAACTGTCAGAAAACTAGGACAAGTCAGAAATCTTCCTCACATGGTAAAGGACATTATCCCGAACCCTGCAGCTAGCATCAGGATTCAAGTTGGACATCTTAATGCTTCCTTCCTGAGACTGGGAACATGATAAGGATGCACATCTGTACTTCTCCTTATTATAGCACCACACTGGAAGTCCTACACCATGCCTTAGAACAAGAAAAAGGAGTACAGGCCACACACATTGAAAGGTAAGAAATAGAACTGTGAAATTGTCCCCCCTACTTAATTCTCTAAGCCAGGGTAGGGGGGAGAAATGGAATTCCCCCTTTAAATGTTTGATAAAACTTGCCAGTGAGACCATCTAGGCCTGCAGCTGTTATCCTGGGGAAAGTTTTAACCACAAATTGGGTTTTTTGTAGATATAGAGGACTACTCAGGCTATTCTATTTCTTCTTGAGAGAACTGTGCTAGCTTTTAGCCTTCAAAAAAATTCAACAATTTCATGAAAGTTGTCAAAAGTGTAGGAGCACTTCCCATACCTTCAACTGCTCCCCTCCCTCTTTGCCCATTCTATGCTGATGGACTGTGTACCCGACACAGAGCGGTACCCCATTGACTGTAACCTCGGGCCATGACTGGTCCGAGGACCGTACATAAGCTGTTGTACTTTCTGGAATAAATAAGTTCTGCATCTCGCTCCCGCAGGGCAATCTTACCAGCCCCCAGAGTCTGAGTGAAGTGACTCTGCGACCGATCATACCATACCTCTTCCAGCGGGACCTCATTTCGTCCTTCCTGAGGACCCCTTTTCGTCCCCCAGGGCCCCAACTCATTGGCAAACCCACACAAGGTACAACATCAAACAACAAAATGTTTATGTACAGAGCTATCTGTAGAATTTCCTTACTACCTTTTAGTGTCTACAGGGTTCTGCAGTATTGTGCACTTTTTCATTCAAATTGATGATATATGTATTTTTTTCATATTATCAATATTAATACAGGTTTATTCATTTTATTGATCTTTTATAAGAACTTTCAGACTTATTTTTTCCTATTTTTAGGGTTTGTTTTTTTTTTTCATTTTAACCATAATTATTTCCCTTCTCGTTGCTCTGAGTCTATTTTGTTGGTTTTCTAAAATTGTTAAGGCAGAAAATCAAACTATTGATATTGAACATTTCTACGTTTCTCATATAAAGATGTAAGGCTACGAATTTCCCTTTAAATGCTTTATTAGTTGCATCTCACAATTTCTATATATCACATTTTCATTTTTGTTTAGCTCAAAATACTTTCTACTTTCTTATAAGATATCCTCCTTAGCCTATGTGTTATTAGAAGTTTTATGAGCTCCCAAGTGTTTTAAGATCAACTATCTTTCTCTTGTCACTTCCTGGTTTTATTCCATTTTGTTCAGAGAACATACTTCATATGATTTTTGTTATTTTATTATGGCATGGTTTAGGATCAGAATACGTCCCCTGCTGGTGGAAATTTCATACTCCCTTGAAAAGAACGTGTGTTCTCCTGTTATTTGTTCAAGTATTAGATACAAGTCATTTTAGGGCAATTGACTCACAAGGCAGATGGTGTTCCTCAGTCTCCTGGAGCCTTGCAGGTTATCTGTTTTTTCTGCTGTTGCTGACAAGGAAGTGTTGATGTCTCTGGCTATAATTGACAATTTGTCTATTTCTCCTTTCAGTTCTATTAGTTTGTGCTTTGTTTATTCTGAAGCTGTTTTGTTTTGATACAAACCAAGTTAGGATTGTTAGGTCTTCTTGGTAAATTGGCCATTTTACTATTATGTACTACCCTCTTTATCCCTGATGACTGTCCGTGTTTTGAAGTCTAAGTGACCTGAGATCAATGCAACTAATACAGGTTTTCTTTGATCAGGGGGTAACTCATAATGCCTTATCCATTGTTTTACTTTCAACTTACCTCTGTCATATTCAAAGTGGGTTTTTTAAACAGCTTATCACTGCATCTTTTTAATCAATTCTGAAAATCTCTAACTTTAAAAATTATGTAATTTTTGAAGTATGCTAACTTATATTTGCTAGTCCATTCTTTTTTTCCAGCTTTATTGAGAGACATTTCAAATATGATAAAATTCACTCTCTTCAAGTACAGTTGTTGGATTTCAGTATGTTCACAGCATGGGATAACCTTCACCACAACCTGCTTGAGATTACATTCAAGACTCCCAAGAGAAACTTCATCCCTGTGAGCAGTCACTCACTTTTCCCCAACCCAGCTCCAAGCCACCCAATCTTCCTTCTGTGTTGTAAATTTCCTGTTCAGGACATTGAACATCAAAAATATCATACAGTGTGGTTTGTAAGGCTTACTTCTAATCTCTGTCTTTTAATTTGTATGTTTAGACTATTTGTATTCTATTTTTATTTCTTTCTTCCCATTTTCTGATTGGATTGAGCTTCCTCACCCCATTTCACTGTATTTTGTCTACTGAGTCTTGGACATTATCTTTTGTGTAGATTTATTTTAGAGGTTGGCCTGGGCAGAAAATTATGCATACTTAATCTTTCCTAGGTGAACTAATATTTAGCACTTCAAGTGGAATACAGAAACCTAGACTCCCACAGTTCCTTTGAGGTCTTCTCATGCTGTAGCATTTGTACAAATCACATTTACAATCATTGAATACCATGTCAATGCTAAAAGTTCACTTCCCATGGCCATAGTTAGTTTAAAGAAGCTAAGAGGACAGTCCTTTATCTTTACCCGAATGCTCACTGTTTCCTTCTCTCTGTCTTCACTCCCAAAGGCCCAAAGCTTCCTTCATATAACTTCCTTTATTTCTGAAAAAATGGCTTCAGCATTTGTAGTAGAGGGTCTGCTGGCCACCAGCCTCTCCAGTCTCTGAGAGACCTGTCTTCCACTCACCTGTACTTGAGGGAGACTTGTTGCTGAATATAGAATCTGGGTCAACCACGTTTTTCTTTCAGTACTTTGAAGATTTCTGTCAGCTCCTTCTGGCTTCCCAATTTCTCATGAGAAATCTGCAGAAATCTGCCTCCTGCCTCTGCCTGTGCCTCAGCGTCCTTCTCTGAAAGCCGCCTTCTCCCTGCCTCCCTCTCCTGCTCCTCCTGCTCCTCCTTATCCTCTTCCTCCTGCCCTTGGCTCATTCTGCTCTTCCTCCTCCTCCTTCCTGCTCCTTCTGTCTCCTCACCCCTGCCTCTTCTTCTTCCTTTCTCTCCTCCTCCTTTATTCTTGCCTGTAGTGTTCAGCAGCTCCATCGTTCTTCCACTGGTCGAGGAGTTCTTGGATTTTGTTTTATTTGGGGCCCTTGAATCTGTAGGTTCATGTCTTTCCCAGGTTTGAGGAGTTCTCATCCAATACCTTTTTTCGACCATGTCTTCTGCCCACATTCTTTCTTCTCTCCTCACAAGTCTGATGACATGGGTGTGACACCCTTTATCTTTGGCTCATGGTCCCTGAGGTTCCTTTTTCCCACTTTGCCTTCTCCTTAGTGTTTAGAATAGGTCATTCCTACGGACTCGCCCTCCCCTGTTTGCTGTCCCACTCTTCTGTCACCTCCTCTCTGCCTGGGGGTCCCTTTGGGAGTCCGAATCTCGTTCTTCAGTTCTAATGTTCCATTCTTCCCACTTTTCCCTGGATGTCCAGAGTGTGCATCCACGGTTGCTCTGCAGGTTTTCCCAGTGATCTCAACATCCACGTCAGCATGGTGCTGTCCATTTCCTGAGAAACTGACTTCTTATTTTTGTTTGTTTGCTAATTAATTTTCAGTTGTATCCTGGACATTTTGAATATGATGCAATGAGATTCTGGGTCTACTTGAAGTCCCGTGGATACCATGGACATTTCATTGAGCAGATGACCAGTCTAGTTATGCTCAGAGTCAAGTTCCAGCCTTCACCTGAGAGCTATGGTCTCAGGCCAGTTCAGTCTCATCCGCCCAGTGCATGCCACCAAGTGGCCAAACTGGGACTTGGCCAGAGGTCCATACCATAGTTGAGTTCTTCAGACTCCTGTGCAGCTGGGGATGAGCCCAGGAGTCCGCACACCACATTACAGGCAGCTCTTGGTTCCCTTCCTCCAGTCCTGAGCCAGCAACCCAGAGCTGCCCACTTCCTGCAGCTCTGCCTCCCACTTTTGAAGACTGTTTTTGTCTGGGCCAAACAGCTGGCAGAGCAGAGAATGGAAACCCACATGCCTCCTGAGCCTAGAGTGCCGAGAGGCCAGGGCCAGGCGTGGATAAGGGGGGAATGGATTTCCTCTCTGTCTCTGACCCCTTGGAGCCCCTTTCCCACTGCCTGGGCCAGATGCCACAGCTCATCCCGATGGCCCTTCTCTCGGTACCGGGGAAGATTCCACATTCCCTGCTACCTTCCAGTCCAGTCCTGGCGATACCAGAGGAAGACAGCAGGGGACCCTCCAGCAGCCTGAAGTTCTTCCACACTCACGTCTCCTTTGAGGACCGCCTAGGCCACCTCCTCCCGGAGCCCTCCTGCAGCCACCTGGCATGTCCTGTTCAGGGTATGTCTGCATCCTAGAGGGCCAGGTGGAATCCTTAATCCCCTTCACTCAAAAATGGAACCCACAACTAGACCTTTAATCTTTTCAATAATCCTGCAGAAAGGGATGATTACTTTATTCCAAATAAGGAAACTGAGGTCCAGAGAAGCTGTGTAAATGATGTAGGGCCACACAGCAAGTGAGTGCAACTCCCAAACCTGAGCTGGTGTCCACGGCCACAGCAGATATCACCTGGGAGGCTGTGGGTGGAGCGGGGCACCTGGTCTGGAGCAGGGAGTCCAGGTCCTGCACTAGCTTAGGATCTGGTCACTCTGGAGCCTCCCTGAGTATCTGCCAGTCACTCAGCTCGCCACCTGTACCAGGCAGTGGCCCACCTGGGCATTTCAGGTGCCTTGCCTGCCAGGCCTCCTGTGGTATTCTCCCACAGAATACCACAGGTTAAGCGGGGGTTGCTGGGGTAGCCTCTGCAGCTGGGATGAATCACTAAGTGTCCAGCCTGCCCCCTCCAATAGCACCGTCGTCCCCAAGGCAGCCTCAGGGCTCCGCTGCTGGGAGGAGTAGATGGACGGAGGGACCCTGGCTATTCTTGTAATGTTGAGTAGGAAACTAGCTGCGCCTAGTCTAAGGGAGGAGTCCTGTGGTCAGGCACACCGGCCGCCTGCCTTCCCCCTAGCCACAGGGCAGCAAGCTTCATCCTGGCACAGGGGCCGCACGGGTCTCTGAGAACACGCGGCCACATTGCCAGGGTAAGCCTGAGGGCTCTGGACTCAGGGCTGTGCCCTGAGCCCTATGTCACCTGAGTCACCGAGCCCAGCAAGCCTGCCTCCTTCTAAGGCTGGCATGGTAATGGGACCTGAGAGGGGTCCCCCAGGAGGGCCCCCGACCCTGCAATAATGACAGCTGCTTCCATCACAGACATCCCTCAGTCACCCCAGGCGGGTGGCAGGGACAGAATAGCTCCCCACTCAGAGAGCAGGGGTGGAGCTTCCGGAAGTTTCCTGAGGAGCTGACGCTGGGTGGAGTCTCTCCTTGAAGCAGTGCCCCTCTGCCTGGCTCTCAGAGGGCTGCAGAGTGACCCAGACTCCCTCAGCATCTGGCCTCCTGGCCTCACAGCCCAGCCTCAGCTCCCGAACACACCGTCTGCCCGCGTCTGTGGCTTTGTGTGTCGTCGCCTTCCTCTGAAACGTTCTTTCCAGTGGGAGTTTAGTGACCAGCCCTCTGGTCTCAAGCCTCAGGCCAGGATCTGCCTCTCCCTGACCCCTTCGCTCTTGCCGGGGAGCTCCCTGGGCTCCGCCATGCACTTATGTCACCTTCTTCCACTGCTGGACCCGTCATCCCCACTGCCTGGGAAGGGCCTGGGCCGGTCACCACCAAGACCTCCATACCTGTGTTAAGAACCAGGATCAGGATCTAGTTTCCCCAGAGTCAAATATTGAACTTGGCGAGAAATGTCAAGGCAAGAGCAAAAGTTTTATTTGAAGGATAGAACAGAGAGAGAGAGAGAGAGACTCTGTAGAGGAGGAGGTTCAGAGCTGGTGCCCAAGGGAGTGAGGGTGTCCTGCCCCTTTTATACATTTCAGATTTCCTTTGTTCCCACGCCCCCTCCTCCTCCACCCTGCCTACTGAACAAAAGATGGAGTAGTCAAGGGCGGGAGAGGAGCTGTCCAGGCAGGAAGGGAGCACAACTCCTTGCTGGGAGGAGCGATTCCCTGGAGGCAGGTGACTCCAGCAACAGGGTGGAGGAGGGGTGCTCTGGAGGTCTCAGCATTTCATTTCCTTTGAATCAGCCCCCTCTTCCTGGCCAACCTTGCATTATCTACATCGGCTGTGCTTTGGCCCCAGCCTCAACCTCGGCCCCCAGCTTGCACCTGCCCAGTGGGGCTTCAGTGGGGGTCCAGCGAACAGGCCTGGGCACCTCATAACCAAAGGCAGGGACTGGGATTGCCCCTGAGAGATGGCAGCCCCCCGGGATCTGCCTGAATGGAGTGGCGGCCACCTCCAACCAGACACGCTGTGTGATCAGGGCCGGGGCCACCGCCCGGGCATGAAGTGTGTGCACCAGTTCCAGGCCACCTCACAGGTGGGGTGTGGCCTCTGCCAGACCCTCCAGTGCTTCTGACTCCTGGCCCTTCTGAAGCCCTGTTCCTCAGGGTCCCCACCCAGCCACAAGGCTGTCCCCAAAATGTTCAACGCCAAGCCACCTCCTCCCACAGGCTGTCTCCTTGGCCCAGACTGCTCCTTCTCTAAGGCACCATCTTTTATTTATTAGGAGCAAGAGAACAAATCTCACCCAGCGTTGGGCACCACAGAGCCCCAGTACCCCGCACCCCTGGCCCATGTAGCTGGCTCCGGCCACGTCTGCCTTCCCCGGATGGACAGGCCCCCAGGGAGCCGTCATGTGCTCATGAATTCCAAGCAGGCAGCAAGCTCTGTGCTCCACAAATGGGGTTTTTTCTGGGTCACAGCTCAGAAGGAATAAAGGATTCTGATGCAGTTCTGGAGAGAAGCGGCTGGCTCTGAGGCCAGGCTGCCTGACATGAGGGCGGGGCCAGCAGGCCGGCATCTGCCCAGGGCGATAAGGCAGCCAGTGCTGGGGGACACGTCCACAGGCTGAACACCTGTCCGCCCACCACTAATGCTTGTGTGACCTGCAGCTGGGGCTCCCCTCCTCATGTCCCTCACACCGAGGAAACGCCAGGGTCAGCACCCCTCTTACAGTATGGAAACCTCGTGGCAAATGGGGGCTGCAGGAGCCCAGCGGCAGCACAGGAGATGCAGGCAGCCTCCGTGGGGTCCACGTCACACATGGGCACGCCGGGCCCTCTCTTTTTCCCCCACAGACCCCCACCACTGCCATCTGCCATGAGCTAATGGAGCCAAGGACAGCCCTTGCCAGGGTCTCTGCAGCCTGCCTGGACACAAAGCCTCCAAAACGGTGAGCTGAATAAGCCTCTTTTCTTCATAGAATTAGCCTGTCTCAAGTATTTCATCACAGTAACAGGACAGACCAACCTGTTAGGCTCGCCAGGGAGGGGCCGGTAGGTTCAGAGACACATGGTGCATGATGGAGGGAGCCCAGGCTGCAGGGGCTGTGGTGCTCAGCCGAGGCTGGTGGGCATCCAGTGAGCAGGCTCTCCCGGGGGGAGTTCACTCATACCCGCACACTCCATGGGACCAGCCCCAGAGGCCCCAGCAGCAGGTCAGCACAAAGACACGGCCATTGGTGTCCTGGCATTGCCCCTCAGGCCCCCAGTAGCTCCACCCTGTTCCTGGGACCTCAGGGCATAAAGTGAAAGGGACAGGAGCATCCCCCCTTTCCACTGTAGAGCACGATCCATGCTTCCCACCACCCGCTCCCTGAGGTCACACACTTGTCTCGTCACAAACATGAACTTATGCCACAGGCTTCTTGGACAGGACAGCGTGCAGGACACTGAGTGGCCTCGCTCAGTCAGGCATGCAGTCCTCGTGTGAGTATGCCTCTGTGCCGGGCCCGGGACACACACTGTGAGCAAACACACGTCCCTGCATCTGCAGAGCTGACGCCCGGCGGGTGCAGACCCCACATGAACAGCGCATCAGTGATTCCATGAGGAAGAGCCTCTGTGCTGGGCCGAGGGGGCGGGGGACAGCGGTGATTCAGACACGCAAGTGGAACAATGGGGACAGCCAGCGAAAGTGAGACTGCAACCTGCTGAGCTGTGGGAAGGGCTGCCTGGGCTGCACCCTGGGACCACCGTGCAGAGGAGCAAGCCCCAGGCACCAGCTGTGGAGCAGCATTGCCCAACAGGACAGAAGCCACGCAGGCAAGCCACGTGTGCATGTTTAAAGGTGGCCATAGCTACACTGTGAAAAGTGAAGAGGACCAGGGGCTTAAGTGTTAAAATGCATTTATTTTTTAACTTGATAAAAAACTGTTTATACTTATGTTACAAAACCAAGGGTTGTAATGTAAGTATGCACTGTTGGGAAGCAAGTCCTGCTAATGAACACATCCACTCTCACATTCTCACCATTTTTTTTTTTTTTTTTGGTGTGGTGAGATTAAAAATCCACTCTGAGCAATTTTCAAATATACAATACATTATTGTTAACTATAGTCACCAAGCTGTACAATCGATCTCCAGAACTCATTTCTTCAGTCTAATGAAAACTTTGTATCCTTCAGTGAAATTAAATTTAATAATATAGTTCCTTGAACCCGGTACACCTAAAATACTATCATTTCAATAAGTAAACAATATGAAAAACTCATTGGGCCTTTTTTTTTCCAAAATAAGTGTTTGGAATCCAGAGCATAGTTAGCACTCTCAGCTCACCCCAGTGTGCCAGCCACACTTCACAGGCCAGCAGCCACATGCAGCTGTGGACGTACTGGACTGCAGGCATCCAGATCAAGGAAGTGCCATGCAGAGCAAGAACAGGGGCCACTGGGGCCAGCATGGAGGTGTGAAAGGGTGGTCAGGATGAGGTGGCACTTCACATGAGTCCCAGACATTGCAAAAGAGCTGACCTCAAGATCTCTCCAGAAGAACTTTATTGGCAAAGGCATGGGAGAGACATCAGCCTTGAGCTAGGAGCAACTCAGTACTTGTAAAGAGTGGAGAGGGGCGCCAAGCAGAGCACCCTGCACAGGAGGAGTGTCAGGAACCAGGAGAGGCTCCAAGGTGAGTGTGGGCACCTGCTTTGAGCACCCCCAATGCACAGGTTTGAGCAGGGTCTAGAACAGGAAGAGGAAGATGCTCAGAACAGGAAGTGGAACATGCTCAACACAGGAAGTGGAACATGCTCAGACAGGAAGTGGAACATGCTCAGAACAGGAAGTGGACACAGAACAGGAAGCGGAAGATGCTCAGAACAGGAAGTGGGACACGCTCAGAACAGGAAGTGAAATACATTCAGAACAGGAAGTGGAACACGCTCAGAACAGGAAGCGGAAAATGCTCAGAACAGGGAGTGGAACGTGCTCAGAGCCCAGGAAGGACACATATTTAGGCACTAGTACTCAAGTTTGAGCAGCAGCATCCACATCAGGAAGTGGGACACAGAACAGGTGTGCAGAAACGTGGGTGACAAAATCAGAAAAGAAACCGACATGCTCCAAACAGGAAGTGAAACGTACTCGGGGAGGCTGAAGAAAGTAAACTGTGTCACAGGCGCCTCATGCAGACTCAGTCTCCAAGACAAGGCCGTGGTCCATGCTGCAAGTGAAGCTGGGCTACAATGCCAGGCAGCTGGGTAACAGGAGGTGGAGCTGGGGGAATCGTGACCTTTGCTTTCTCCCTGATTTCAGCCTTCTCAGCATTTCTGCCCTGCTGGAGGCTGGCCTTCTGCTGTGGAGGATCCTCCCTACTCAGCCTGAATAAACAAGAGCAGTCAACCCGAGGGCTGCCCGCATAGGCCTCCTCCTTGGGCACAGCTGCCTGGCTGGGACTACCCTTGTTTTGACAAATGAGAAGGACAGTGGAACAAAAGGGAGGCCATGGAGCAAAAGGATTCCTCCACCTGAGGCCCACAGCAGGCTCGCAGTGGCCGGCATGTGCCCCCGTTTCTGCTCTCTGTGGTTCTTAATAACCATGATGTATGTTGTTGGTTACCATAGACACCATCATGCATCTTTAGCCTCTCTGGAGGGGTGGGCAGACTGCTGGAAGTTTCTGAGCTTGTTTAAATTAGCAGTTACTCTGAAGCTCTTCGAAAGCCACACTCCAAGCAGCATTCTGTCATTTGCACAGGTGTGGCCCCCAGACCACATTAATGGTCACACCCTTGGGAAGCTGTACTGACCTTATTAAACAGAAGGGTTCAGCCTGACAGCCTGAGCATGGTGCCTCTATTCAGCACCCAGAATTCACAACCAGAGTTTATGAACAAGGATGGTTGTCTTCACTGCAGGACTGTAACTTCCTCTGCCCAAAGACAGAGCAAGGTGCCATCAAGGGCTCCAGAAGGAGAGGTCAGAAGGGGGCTCATGGGTCAGTTACTCAGGCTGGGAATCTTAATGGAACATCCGCTAGTGCCAGGGACTGTTCTAGAATCAGCTGTGGCCTGGTGAGCAAGCCAGTCTGAGTCCATGAACCCAGACAGCAGACATTCTGGGGGCAGCCCAATGACCACCACAGCCTGCTCTCCACTGTCCTTGAAGCATGTCCCTGCGTGGGGGGCTGCAGTCCTCAGCTGTGGGATGGAAGCTGTGGGGACTCAGACGGCCGGGGCTGAGGCTCAGCAGTGTATGTTAACATGACTGAGGGCCAGGCAACTTCACCACAGCAGAAGGATAGCACCCAAGTCCACCAACAGGTGAGCAGGAGCTTGGTGTGGTGGAAGGGTTGGTGGAACAGCCTTGGCCAGGAAATGGAATGGAATTCTGGCACATGCTATGACATGGGTGGGCTCTGAGGACGACATCAAGGAACACGAGCAGGTCAGAGAGGGACAGGCACTGTGTGGTCCACTTAGAGGAGGTCCCTGGAGTGTGCACATGCATAGAGACGGGGAGCAGAGGTGCCCAGGGCTGGGGTAGGGGAAGTGGTGTTAGGGCTTGATGGGCCCAAAGTCCCAGGTCTGCCTGGAAGACGACGACATTCTGGAAGGGGCTGTGGTGCCGCCCACTGGACCCCAAGTGTGCGCAGTGCCCTGAGCTGGACGCTCACATAGCTGGGGAGGGGGCACTGTGCGTGTTTTGCCACAATGAAAAGGAGGTGAAGGCACTTTGTCGACATCACTCTGCAAAGCTGAGGCGCCGGGACCATTACTATTGGCAGGACGGCGTCCTGCACGCCCCGGAGCCCTGCGCCTCCTGCCCCTGTGCTCTCGCTGCAGCACTCGCCAGCATCCCAGGCACTGGAGAGCCAGGGGCGCGGCCAGCAGGACAGCCAGGCCCTGTGCTCTTGAGCTTCTCCTGAGAGGATGTCGCATGGCAAACCTGTAACGCCCCGACCTCAGGTCCCGCGAAAGGGTGAGGAGGAACTGCAATGGAGCGAGAGGTGTCCCTGAACCCAGGGCGCCCTGGGCCTGGAGGCCAGAAAGGGTGGGGAGTGGAGGGGCTGGCGGAGGCCATCCTTGCCAACAGGGGTGGCGTGAGGCCCAAGATGAGTGCAGAGAAACATGTGGCTTTGGAGGAAAGGCTTACAGGGCACCCCTGAGAGTGGTGACCCCTGCAGAGGCTGAGCACGAAGCATGACAGCCAGCGCCAGCTGAGAGCAGGGAATCGGCCTCCGGAGTGACCCACCCCCACGACACGGCCATGGCCACACGCGGCAGTGCAGACAGGGGTGCAGAGGATGGCACAGGGCGCCCAAGATGCTAGAAGACATCAGAGGCTGAGGAGGAGGAGCTGGGCTCTACTCCAGAAGGTGGAGGACAGTGACTCAGGGCGAGGGGAAGGAGACAGAAGACGGTGTGCTCACCTCTATTATCTGAAAGTACAGTTAAAAGAGAAAAGACATTGAACACGTGTTCATATATTTGTTGACTGGTTGTGTATCTTCTTCTGAGAAGTGTCTGTTCAGCTCCTTAGCTCATTTATTGATTGGGTTGTTTTTTTGGTGTTAAGTTTTTTGAGTTCTTTATATGTCCTGGAGATCAGTGCTCTATCTGATGTGTGTGTGGCAAAAATTTCCTCCCAGAATGTCGGCTCTCTGTTCACCTCATTGATTGTTTCTTTTGCTGAGAAGAAGCTTTTTAGTTTGAATCCATCCCATTTATTGATTTTTTATTTTATTTCTTGTGCTTTAAGAGTCTTGTTAAGGACATTGGGACCTAATTCGACGTGATGAAGATTTGGGCCTACTTTCTCCTCAATTAGGCGCAGGGTCTCTGGTCTAATTCCTAGGCCCTTGATTCACTTTGAATTGAGTTTTGTGCATGGTGAGAGATGAAGGTTTAGTTTCATTTTGCTGCATATGGATTTCCAGTTTTCCCAGCACCATTTGTTGAAGAGGCTGTCTTTTCTCTAGTGTATGTTTTTGGTGCCTTTGTCTAGTACAAGATAACTGTATTTATGTGGGTTTGTCTCTGTGTCTTCTATTCTATACCATTGGTCTACATGTCTATTTTGGTGCCAGTACCATGTCATTTTTATTATTATAGCTTTGTAGTACAGTTTAGGGTCTGGTATTGTGATGCTTCCTGCTTCACTCTTCTTACTAAAGATTGCTTTGGCTATTCTGGGTCTCTTATTTTTCCAAATGAATTTCATGATTGCTTTTTCTATTTCTATAAGAAATGTTCAACATCTCTAGCAATTAGAGAAATGTGAATCAAAACTACTCTCAGATTTCATCTCACGCCAGTCAGAATGGCAGTTATTAGGAATATAAACAACAGTAAGTGCTGGTGAGGATGTGGGGGAAAAGGCATGCTCATACATTGCTGGTGGGACTGCAACCGGTTTTTGCATGTGTTTGGTTTTGGCTGCAAATTGATGCAACCAATCTGGAAAGCAGTATGGAGATTCCTTAGAAAACTTGGTATGGAACCACCATTTGACCCAGCTATCCCACTCCTTGGTCTATACCCTAGAGACTTAAAAATAGCATACTATAGTGATGCAGCCACTATAGCAGCTCAATTCACAATAGCTGAACTGTGGAAGCAACCTAGATGCCTTCAACAGATGAATAGATGAAGAAATTGTATTATATATACACAATGGAATATTACTCAGCAATAAAAGACAATAAACTTTTGGCATTTGTAGGTAAATGGATGGAGTTAGAGAACATCATACTAAGCAAAGTAACCAAAGAAACTAAAGAAACAAAGGCCTAATGTTCTCTCTGATTAGTGGATGCTGATCCTTAAGTGAGGTGGGGTGGGGAGCATGGGAGAAATGGAGGAACTTTGGATAGGGCAAAGGGAGGTAGGGGAAGGAAGGGGGCATGGGGGTAGCAAGGATGGTGCAGTAAGATGGACATCACTATCCTAGGGTACGTGTTTGGAGACATGAACAGTGTGACTCTATCTTGTTTACAACCAGAGAGATGGAAACTTGTGCTCCATATGTATACTATGACTGGAAATGCATTCTTTTGTTTTAAAAAATAAAAATAAATAAATTTTTAGAAAGAGAGAGAGTAAAGATGGCTTCCATTGAATTCCAGGGCTGGGTGTGCTCAGTGGTAGAGCTCATGGCTAGCACAGGCCAGGCCCAGGGTTCCAGCCCCAGCCGAAACCAAACACATGCAAAAACCACAAAGCTGGACAGTCTAATAATGTAGGAAAATATCTACAGGCTGGCTCAGACCTGGGACAGGGGGTTTCCTGATGAGAACATGCATCTCACAACACTTAGTATGTCAAGAAAGTCTGCTGTGCAGATCCAGCCACCAATGACGAGGACGCAGAGGTCTGCCTGGGACCCAGAGCCGCTCCTCTGGGCATGCCCACAAAAGAAACTGCGGAGTGCCCGGGAGACACAGGTAAGGATGAGGCCTGCTGTGACGGCAAGCAGTGGCCCAACTGGGGGTGCACCGAGGCAGAATGCCGGCCCGGGTGCTCAGTGGAAGAGCAAGGAAAGCCAGCAAACCAGAAAGGGTGCGAGCACCTCAGAATCCAGCTCAAGACCAAGCCCAGCTCGCAGCAGCTTGGCGGATGGTTCACAGAAAGGACGTGTGCAGCAGAAACGTCAGGCCAAGCAGGCTCCGGAGTGCGCCAGCCCGGAAGAGGAGGGAAACAGGAACCGGGAGGAGACCCATGGGCTTTGCTCTGTCCACAACAGTCTTCTTCATTTAAAAACAACACCAAGTCTTGTTGGAGGGAAAGATCAGAAGCAAAAATCCAGGAGTGTCTCAAAGCAGGGAAGAGGGTATTAAAATAGGTCCTTTTATCTATGCTTGAAATATTCATATTAAAGATCAAATTCTACCAAAGGCAAATATCTAAAAATACACAAAACAATTCTGTAGAAAAAGAACATCTATGACGTTTTCTTCTGATGAATGTGTTATATAAGGATCATCATCACAAAATTTCAATAGTTAAAACAAGGTGGTAATGGTTCACAGACACTTAATGTATATATATATGTGTGTGTGTATATGTGTGTGTATGTGTGTGTACATATGTGTATGTGTGTATATGTGTGTGTACATATATGTGTGTGTGTGTGTATAATTGGGTCCAGTGTCCACAACCAAGGCCACGTGTGTGTAAAAGTCGATCTGTGATCCAAGCGCCCCACCCATCTGGGCAGAGCCATGTCAAAATGATGGTGGGAACAAACAAAGTGAAAGGATGTCCTATGTCATACCATATGCGAATCCCAGTCACAGGTGGTCACCCCTCTAGGCTCAAGATGGCCTCGTGTCCACGGGGTAACAGTCAGCACAACCCACGGAGGGAAGCTGACCACATGAAAATATATTGCACGGTTCAGACGTGAGGTGTCCCCACAAGCTCTTACGTGAGAACGCAGAAGGCTCAGCAGTGCAGTGAGCGGATTACGGAGCTCCCACCCACCGGTGCCGTAATGCCCTGAAGGGCTCTGGTGGTAACCCTGGGCAGGCGGGGTGTGGCGGCAGGAAGTGGGTCATTCTCTCTGTCTCTCTCTCCTTCCTGATATGATGATTTGAGCTGCTGGCCTCCACCACCCTCTTCCACCGCGATGTTCTACCTCACCTCAAGCCCCAGGAATGGATGCTGGCTGTCTATGAACTGAGATCTCTGAAACCATGAGCCCCAAATGAACTTTTCCTCCTCTAATTGTTCTTGTCAGGTCTTTTGGTCACAACAGTGAAAAAGATGGCTAAAACATATATTTTAAATATTTGACAAGAAAAAGTTACCAGAGACAGACCTGAAACCTGAAACCTGAAACCTGAGCCATACACTGGGAAAAGTCGTTTTTGTTGAAACTACCACTGATTGGTATCCAGAATATGTAAAGATCTCCTGCAAATCAATAAGGAAGGGCAAAACCTCCATGGCAAAGGTGCAGAGGAGCACAAAGGGACTCTGCAGATGAAATCCCAGTGGTTGATGAAATTACAAGTGAAATTTCACTTTTCTAGGAACCACGAAAATAGACACTAAACCACAGTGACTAACAATTTTGGAAAACCACGAGTTGGCAGAGGTAAATCAACAGGGACTCACAGACAACCCGTAGGGGACACGTTGCCACACTCCTGTGCAGAAGAGCCTGGCAGTTCATACCCAGGTAGTGCCCCCAGCGGAAGTCTCTGCTCCTGCCCCAGGCACGTCCAGCTCGTGTCGGCCACAGCACTGTTCTGCTACCAGGAAATTAGAAACACCCCAAATGTCCATCACCAAAGAAGAGGACAGACGCATTTGACGTGGTCACTCAGTGAGACCTACTAAGGTGGTTACAATGACTCTTAGACCTCAGTCCCAGAGGGAAAATTAAAAAGCCATTAAGATGTGATGCCATATCTGTAAAGCGTAAGCACTCAGAACAGCATCGTGGACACAAACAAAGAAAATACGGAATGTTGATTCTGAAATTCACACGAACCTGATAGAAATGGGTGTTAGGAGAAGCAGATATGTGGCCACAGGAGCTAGAGGGGACTTTTCCCCAGGATGTGCTGGAGGAAGGTCAGTAGTAGGACCGGAGAGAGCCACCCTGCAAGATGGGTTCATGGAGAAGCCCAGGGACGTGGGTCCTGGAAGGGTGCTTCTGCTTTACAAAAGGGCTTTCCTATAGGACACCACAGGAAGCTAACCTTCTCCGAGCTGTTGAGGGCACGCCGCGCCCATGACTGCTCACTGGGTCTTCCTGCTGCGTTTTCAGACAGAAGGGAACACATTGCAAAGCCGTGCTAATCAAAGCCATTTGACACTCAGGCAAGAGTATACGGAATGACAAGAAGAGCTACTTCTGCAGGTCAGGGTCGGCCCAGTGGCACAGAGTAGGCACCTACCCTGGGGGACTCGCCAGCCTCACCCCTTCAGCACCTCACTTGCCAGTGAAACACAGAAGTGGCATGCCGGGTGGGGACAGAAACCATCACAGGAGTGCAGGAAATGGAGGTGAGTGCTTTTCTGACCTCTGGACAGGAGGCCCTTCCCAGGCTCAACGTCAACCCAGAGCGCCATAAAGCGAAGATTGATAGATTTTACTATTTTACTACATAAAAATAAAAATTTTATCCTTGCAAAAACACTATAAACAACATTTAATAGCAAATGACAAATTTTACAAGGTGGAAAAAAAGAGCTGAGATGAGCAGAGGCCTAGGTGGTGGGGCCGCGCATGCAGAGGCCTGTGGGGTCGGGTGGAGGGCCGGGGACCGTGCCCCTCTCTCCTCCTCCCATTTCACCAGCCCCTCTGCAGCCTGGCAACCTCTCCCCTCAGGACACCAGTGGATTGGGGAGCTGACAGGAACAGTGAGGTGCCAGGTCACAGGGGCCTCCTCTGTTGAGGCAGGGGCTGCGGTGAGTCTGACCCAGGACATGTCTGTAGCCACTTCCTACAGCATCGCTCGTCTTCCTCCTTCCTGGCCCTGGGCACAGCGCCACCTGATCCCTCTGCGCTCTGAGCTGGGGCTTAGCTAGGTCCCCAGGGCTTAGCTAGGTCCCCAGGGCTTAGCTGGTCCCCAGGGCTTAGCTGGCTTCCCCACAGACACGGACAGAGCCACCCCTGGGCAGAGTGGTCTGCACAGGGGGACCTGTGTGTGCCCAGAAACAGCGACACTGTGGGGATGGGGGTAGAGAAGCACCTGCTGGAGGGGTGGATGAGACGGCAAAGGGCACACTGAGCGCCACGAGGGTGGGGACGGAAGGAAGACGGGCAGCTGAGGCCTGGGGGCTACCCAGAGCTGGGCCACAGCAGAAGTCTGTGAGTCAGAGAACAGAGGGACTGTCCAGGCGGAGGAGGGCAGGACAAGTGTTGGGTGGTGAGAAGGGGCTGGGCCTGCAGCCAGTCCTAGGGGAGCTGCTGGCGGGACCCCGGGCTCACTGGCTGTGCGTTTTCTCTCCCTGTGTCCTTGGACTGGCGGGCTGTGTCAGTGTCTGCCTCCTGGGGGCAAAGCCACAGCCCTGCTGAGAGGATGATGGGGATCACCCCGCCCAGGCTGGGAGACCCTCATTGGCAAGACCCATGAACCTGTGCTCAGGGCATGACACTGCCAAGGTCCAGGTGGGAAGACTCGCACTGAGAGCCTGAGGGTGAGGAACCACAGCTGTGCTGGTGCCAGCGCGGGCCTGCATGGCGGAGGGGAAGACAAGTCCAGGCAGGTTGGCCAAGTGGCCTCTGCCCGGCAGTAGTTGGACAGCCCAGGGCCACAGCCTGGGCCAGAGAACCAGGCAGGCGGCTGCTTGAGCATTGCTGGGCTGCATGAATGTCCACTTACCGCTCCTCTTAATAACTGGAAGTAAAGGTTGTGCAAACTCAGTTGCTGGAGCTCAGCTAATCCCATCTCTCAGCAGGTCAGTCCCCAGGGCACCATCTATAAAGCCAACGGCTGCTCTGTCATTATGAGCACTTCTTCAGGATAAATAAATAATCGGGGAGCTAACTGGGGTGCACCTTGCCACAGGGCTGTGCGCTCCTCTCTGCACGTCAATAACCTCATGGGAATTGGATCCATAAATTCAAATTTCCTCTCCAGGTCCTTTCCTCTGGAGCCAAGGCCAGCAGAGGAGGAGACGCACACCCCAAGCTCTGCTCACCTCTCCGGCTGCCAGGCGCCTCCCTGCCTAGGGAACCATTTCTGCCGTCTCTTCCCACCTGAGCAGCAGCCACTGGGAGGGTGCTTGTGCTAAGTACAGGAAGGCGGATGGCTCTCTTTTGCCTCAGGCAGTCCAACCCTGCACCAGGGTCCCTCCCTGGCCACTGCCCAGGGCCCCCTCCTGTTCTTCTGCTCCTGCCCACATGCAGGAGGAGTCAGGTGGAGGTGAGTGTCCGCTCAGGCCCCCAGAGGGCTGTGACAGCCACCTCCACACCCGGGCAGTGACCAGTTTCCCTGCAGCAACGCCTGGGTTGTCCAGCATCTGCTGTCAGTCCTTCTCCCCGATGGGTGACGCTCTAGGCAGACAGAGGCCACCTCTGCCCTGCTCACTACCCACCTTCAGGTCTAGGCAAGGGACACATAGAACAGAGCCCAGCAAGCCCTGCGGAGGGGACCATGGCTGTGTCACCACCTCTGTCCAGCCCCCAACAAAGCGCCATCCCCTAAAGCCTCCACAAATGCAGATCTCCCAACTCTCCAGACTCACAACTGTGGTAGGTCACCTGTCGCCTGCAAGGGACCCCACTGATCCCACCACCTTGTGTGGCAGCTAAGGATCAGCCTCAGAATGTTCTCGCACAGGATAGCCACATGGCCGGCTGCTTCTGGGTGTGGTCCATCAGCCAGGCATGAGCTCGAGTCCTGAGCCAGGAGTCATCTGGCCAGTGGTGGCACACATGCTCTGCAGTGCTGCCAGCCTCACTTCTCTGGATCCCTCCCCTGGCAGAGGTGACATTGCCACACAGCAGTGCTGCTTGGAAGGGCACCGTCTTTGAAAGCCTGGCAGGGGGCTGACCCTCATACAGAGGATGGTGGCAGGAGCCGTTAGTCCCCTGTCGAGGCAGAGAAGGGAGCTCAGAAAACACCTACTAAGTGCGAGGAGGTGATGGAGGGAGGGCATGCCCAAAGACCCTGCAGGACACCAAGCCAGGGCCCAAACACAGGCATCAGGCTGAGCACAGCTCTTCCAACAGCCTCTGTCTCAGCCACTGACTGTGTCTGAGGAGCCCAGAGACCCCTGCCTGCCCTCCAGGAGGACCCCCGGTGGCTCGGGCACAGACAGGCTTCACAGCTGCCCCAACCTGTGACAGCCGCCTGGCCCCACACGTCAAGAGCACAGATTTTACTCCTCGTCCCCACTCAGTGGTCTTCCCAGGCTGCCCACACCTTGCAGCACTTGCTGCCTGTGCCCAGCCTGGGCAGTGGCTGGGGTGGTCTTCATTCTGTGCAGTTTAAAGAGTACTGGGGGCCACTGGCCTCCAGGTCCAGGGAGGGAGCGAGCCAGCCATGCATTGAACATCTCACAACAGGCCGCCTTCCTTTCAAAGGAAGTAAATAAATAAACAAAGGCCTGCGCTCCCACTGGGTCCCCTGCAGGCTGGGATGCCTCATGTCCTTGCCCCATGCCCAGCACCTGTGCTTGGCGAGAAGCACACACCAGCACCTCAGCACCTCAGGAAGCGTCTTTCTCTCCTTTGAAGGGCTGGCGCCCGTGGCAGGGGCCTACCGGGCCCCTTTGTACTCCCCAAGGCATTTTTCTTCCCTGAAATGCCCTTCCTGAGCCAGGTCTCGTCCTGGGGGAGCTCATCCCCCAGGCAGCAGGGCTGAGTCCCCAGGCCTGACCTCTACAAGGCCTGGAGTCAGCTCTGGGGAGGATGGGTCACAGCTCTGTCCTGGAGGGGAAGGACAAGGGAGGGTGACCATGTCCCTCTGTCGCCTCTCCAGTAGGATGGGGAGGTCTGGGCTATGGTTCTGACCAGCAGCCACCTCACCGCCACAGGGGCTGTGTACAGAGTCAAGGGCAAGCACAGGCCTGGCTCAGCGGGAAACAGAGCAAGAAGGTGACCCATGAGGTGGCATCGGGAACTTGAACCTTCCAGGTTCTCCACCTGTTCCTGGCTGCAGAAGGTCCCGCAGATCCACATGGGCATGACCTGGACCAGCCACTTCACCTCACCCAACGCATTAAGGGCTGAGTAACGTGCAGGCTGCCTGCCCTCACCCACGGGAGGAGCCCAAGCCGGCCTTTGTCCCTGTGTGCCACTGTGAGCACCAGCCCATGCCTGTCTCAGCAGCAGCCCCCCTTCCCTGCTGGGTACCGCCCAGTGCCCCTCGCCAGCCCCTTCCCCCTGGGGGACAGCGTCTGAGCTCAGAGGCCCAGCGGTGAGGAGGGAGGGCGCGCACCCCACGCCCGCCTGTGCTCGGGTCGGTGGGCCATGAGCGCCACGTGAGCCCTTCACACGGGCAGTGAGCGCAGCCATAAAGGGGAGAGCAACCATGGAATCAGGAAAATACGGCACTTTTTAGAATAGTTTACGAGTTGAACAAAAAGAAACCTGCCGACGTCCATCCTGGGGTATGGAGCAGGGCTGCGACGGCTGTTTGGATTGTAAAGCATTATCGAGCTGTTCCTGCGATGGCGAGTACACACGATGACATAATTAAAAACAATTGATTCAATATTTTTTGCCAGACCTCAGGGTGAGAATAAAAAATAGTCATAATGGAAAGAAGCCAGACCTGGAGTGACCCAGGCCAAGGTGACCATTGTGGCAACTGAGCAGGATGGCGAGGGAGGGGACACATAGCCTCCGTGGGAAGGATGGCATGCGCAGTGGCCCTCTGGCCCATGTGGTCAAGGACGGGTGATGCAGGCACACCCCGGCAGTGCCTCCACACGTGGTCACAGGTGCCAGCACACTGTGGACCCCACCAATGCCTCAGGAGATCACAGGCACAGCCATGGGCTCCACACTGGTGACAGTGAAGGAGAAAGTAGACGTGGTCACCCTGGTGCCCTCTCCTGCCTGGGAGAGTTCAGACTGGCTCTGCACTAGAGCCAGCTGTGCCATGCTGTGCCAGCGTTGGTGTGCTGGGGTGACTGGTGGATGCACACCCAGGCCATTTAAGCCACCAAGTGTGCCTGGGAAGGAAAGGTGTCTGCTCCGGGGCACCTGACAGGCCAGAGCCCAGCCGCTGGGCATGGACAGGGTGAGATCTCGTGATGGGGCTGAGCCCTGTGGTCACCTTACACCAGAGGGCAAGACTGCCTCTGCCCACCACCACTCAGAAGGACACTGCGATCAGATGATGACTGCTCTGGTGGCCTGTGAACTGGCCAGGTCCAGCACTCACAGAGGACATGACTGCAAGAGGCAAGCTTCTCAGAACAGAAGAAATGGCACGTAGGTGCAGGCGGGCTCTGGAAAGGGACACCTGAGAGGCCCAGGCTGGGCACAAACAGCACCTGCCAGCCAGGGCCCAGGTGGTGTTGTGCTGGTGGCTGTGAACCTTCTAGAGAAGCCAGACTCCAGTACACAGCGCCCTCCACGGCAGGGGCCGGGGCCCTGCAGTCTGTTTCCCACAGGCCTGGGGAATCGAGAATCCAAAGTTCCACTGTAGGAACGGTACCTTCCTCCATCGCTCAAGCTCTGATTCCACCCAGAAACCTGCATGCTGAGGCTGAACCCACCTCCCAAGCACTCCCGGAGGCCACAGCAGCTGGGCAGGAGGGAGCCTGTGGCAGAGCTTGGGGCACCATGACTGTTCCAGGGAGGGAGAGGGGCCAGGATGCCGACCTTGGCCTCAGGACTGTAGGGGAGGCAGGCTTGAGGTGGACGGTGGAGCCAGAGGGCGTTTCCAGGTGAAGGAGAGCTGGCCGGGCAGAGGGAAGCTGAGCTGAGGGAGAGAAGACAGACTAGAACAGCCCGGCTGCCCCCGGCGCAGGAGAAAGCTGCCTGGGGCCGAGCCCGCAGGCCTAACCTCAGAAGAGACACAGCCCAAACAGAGACCTGGGAGCTGGGAGCTGCGCCAGTGAGACTCTCGCCTTGTGTCCCAGGAGACCCCGTGCAGGAGCTGGAGGGGCAGAGCTGAATCCAGGCCCACTGCTCCAAGGCCTGTGCAGGGACCTGGGTGTGGAGGTCGGTTCTTAAGGACCACACCCCTGCCTGCGACGCTCAGGGAAGACGCCCTGTCAATGGCCCGGTGGGAGGAGTGTTCCCTGGCACAGCCAGGCTCCCCTCCTGCAGTGATGGCCTGCTCTGCTGCCAGGCTGAGCCTCAGGGACACTCCCAGGACCTGAACTTCTGGGACGAAGAGAAGAGGCCTGCTGTGTCTTGGGACATATCAGAAGGTCACCCCAGTGATGAAGCCAAGAAACACCACAGCCCTGGGGAGCCAGGGAGGGGAGCCCTGGCTCCCCACAGTCCAGCTCAGAGCTCTGCCACTCCCCGCACCCAGGACCCTGCATCCCCTGAGCAGCCCCTCCTGGCGAAGCCTCCACGCTGTGCACAGTGTCCTTCCATCACACCTCCATTAGGTCTCCGCCCACATGCCGTCCTCTCCCTGAGGCCACCTGCTCCTGACCTCCCATGAAGCCTCTAGTCAGAGCATTGCCCGCTGCCCAGAGGCAGAGACTCCCTGTGACCCCCATGCCTGCCTGCATGGCATTGCTCTCTCCCACCTGGAGGAGGCTGGAGGGAGGGTGCCCACCCCGGGCTTTCACTTGAGTGTCCTGTCTCGGGATGTGAGGTGCATGGAGGCCTCAGTCCACCATGGAGGGAAAGGAAGGAATAAATGGGAGGCTGCCGGCACAGACTGCACCTTCTCCAGGGTGCAGGGATGCCCCGACCTCTCCACAGCACTGGCCAGTGCCCACAGCCACCTTCACCCACACTGTCTTCTCTCTGGGCTCCTTCGCTCCTCAAGGCACAGTGCACGTCTCACCAGGGCCCTCCCAGCCAGAGGAGCATCCTCGTGCCCCTGACCCGTGAGCCCTGTGATTGGCATACAGCAGGTGCTAAATGTCAGATAAACAAATGAACAGAGAGCCCTGTTCCCAGCCTTGCTGAGAACGTCATACAGGCTTGGTTCCCTCCATAGACAAGAGGAGTGTGGCGTCACAGAAACAAGGGGATGGCATCTAAAGCAGAACGGACAGCAAATGGGCTCCCAGCCGGGTAGGAATGGGGACAATTAGGGAAACTGAGGCACGCCACAGGGGGAGGATGCCCCCTCACCCACAGCTTATGTAGAAGCACAGCTGGCTGAGTGCTGCCCCAGACACCCCGTCCAGCCCTCTGTCCAGGAGTGAGCCTCTTGGACAAACCCCACTATGCCCCAGCACTGACTAGGACATGAGAGACAAGGACATCCCCTCCCAGCTCTCAATCTGAGCTCTCAATCAGAGATCTGTCAACCATGGTCCAGGGTGAGATGGCCCCTCAGAGCGCCAGAGCAGCAGGGCCAGGACTGATAGTTATTATTATGGCCTCACCCTGGAGCCAGTGTGGCCAGAATTGATTGGTGTGATTTACCCTCAGCAAGGGCGCCAGGCCAGGGTGCCCGAGGGGAGCAGGGTAAAGATCCAGTCTCCACTCTCAGAGAGCTGTCTGCTGATAGAGTCCTGCATCCTGCCCCCACCATCCCCAGTGAGCCAGCAGCCGCCCACACCTCCGCTGGACTTCAACCTGAACACGCCTGGACAAATCCTCCTGCTGTCTATATAATGTCTACACAGATGGCGTGCAAGAAGCTGGTCCCCTGCTGTGGGCACTCCAACTGAGTGGGACTGGGGAGGGGGTCCGAGAGGGCTCACCCCCCACAGGGATGGAGTGGCTCCAGGGCCAAACATGCACGAGTATTTCTCTCCTGGCACCCTTAGCCCAGCCCCTAGCAGAGTCGCCTAGCGGGGCACAGAGTCCTCTGCCCCACTCAGGACCAGCACTCAGGGCCAGCTGAGGGAGGCTGGCGCTCCGATCCATCTGCACAGCAATGGGGATTTTTTCCATTTTTATTTAGAGTTGTTAATTTCTTTTTGCTACTGGGAATTGAATTCAGGAACACTCGACCACTGAGCCACATCCCCAGCCCTATTTTGTGTTTTATGTAGAGACAGGGTCTCACTGAGTTGCTTAGTGCCTCACCATTGCTGAGGCTGGCTTTGAACTCGTGATTCTCCTGTCTCAGCCTCCCTAAGTGCTGGGATTACAGGTGTGCGCCACCAACGTGCCTGGCTAGAGTTGTTGATTTCTGACCGGAGGCCCGGCCTGAAAGGAAAAGCAGCTTCTGGTTCCCCTTTGCCCCTGCTTGATCTGTACCCCTGGGGGTTTTAATTTACAAGTCCAGCCAATAACTGTGTTCTAGCCAGTTACCTCAGCTCTCCTGGCCTCCTAGCCTGTGGGGCACAGCTCCTCCCGAGGGGCAGGCCCCCGGGAACTCAGGAGGCACAGCTCCAGGTGCTGCTGTCCCCACGCCCATGTTGAAAGGGGAGCTCCTAGAGGGGACCAACAGGTGGGCTCCACCGGGCTTTTCACAGATGGTTTGAGGAAGATAAGTAAAGCAGGTTGGGTTGAGGGGAGACTTCAAAAGGGAAAACCCAGTTCAAAACACACCATTGATGATGATGATGATGATGATAAAGAAGAAAAACCAGCAAGGGTCTTCACACACCCAGACTTTTGCGTCTCCATGCGGCTCTGCATGGGGAGGGCCAGACGCGGCCTCTGTGTCCCAGAGCCTGAGGGCCTGGGTGCAGCTGAGTCAGAGCTGCAGCCAGCCAGGAAGCTTGCAGGGGCATCTGGAGCCCATCTGCCTCCTCATGGGAGTCAGCTCTGGTCTCAGACCCGACCTGCAGCTGGCTGAGGATGTGCTGTTTCCGCTTCCGAAGGAGAATCTGCAGGCTAAAAAGGCAGAGAGAGAAATGAGAACTAGCGTGGAGAGAGAGACGTGGACAGGCTGAGAACGGCGGCCCTCCACCAAGGCCCATGAACCCAGAGCCCAGCCCCGCCCCTCGTGTCCTGGCCTGGCCACAGGCCACGTCCCCATCAGGGATGCCCTCCCCCTTCTCCCGCCATGTCCACCTGAGGATTCGCAGAGTCTGGGGTAACTCAGGTCAGTGACCCCTCTTCCGGGAAGCTCTCCGCACATCGTCCCACATTCCTGCTCACCCCGCACTGTGAGCTGCCCTGGGCAGGGCCCGGGCCTTGCTCTGGCTCCCACAGGAACAGAGAAAGGAAAGACCGAGGCCTAAACAATGGCCCGAGCGGGGCTGAGACAGGCCGGAGAGCCCCTTCTCCCCTTGAGGTGACTTCACCCTCTCTCGTCCCTGCATAGCCAGTCCTGGGAGACCCCCCACCCTGGATGAAAGCCTTGGCAGGACCAGGAGGGACAGAAGCAGCCAGTGTCCTCTGCAGGTCCCTTGACCTTCCCTTCAGATCCCCATTCATTCAACCAGTCAGCGAACTTAGGCTCTGAGACCCTGAGTCCAGGCAGTTTTAAGCACCAAGGGATAAGGGCGACCAAGATGTGAGTGGCCCCTGTCTCCATGGAGCTGAAGCCCCTGGGGAAGACAAACATGCCCTTCCAGCCCCACCCACGGCGGCAGCAGCTCCCTGGGGGGTTGTGGCCGCCTGGGCACATGGGCTCAGTCTCTAGGGCCTGCGGTGCAGGTATGCCTGGGAGGGAGGCTTCTCCTAGAGACTCTCCCGGCAGCAAAGGTCACCAGGCACAACACATGTCCCCACCTGCAGAGCCACTGTGGCCCACCCTGGAGCCCATCAGCTCCCAGGGACCCAGCACGGTCCCTGGAGAAAGCCAGGAGGAGGCACCCATCCAGTCCTGGCCCATGAGCTCATGCCCCCGAAGGTAGCAAGACAAGCTTGAGCCTGCTGCGACCAGCCAGCAAAGCCCCCCAAAGAACGAGGCTCTCGAGTTGCCGCTGACCCTTGACCAAGGAGGGACAAGTGCTTCTCAATGAAGATGCAGGGGGGCGTCCTCCACACCCATGGAGAAATGGAGAGGGTTTCAAGGGTCCTAATGAACCCCAGACCAGCCCTAGTGAGATGTGCCAGTGGATTATCCAGAGTTATTGACACAGAGCCTTGTGTGCAGCTCTTACGGGCAATTTAAGGGAATTTCTGGGGTAATTTTGATTACAAGTGATTTTCACCCTCTAGCTGACTTTAGAGCCAGACTACACAAGACACGCTCCACAGTAAACAAGTCATTACTGCACAAGTGGCATGTGTGGTGACAACATGATGCTCGAGGCATAGAGGAAATAGAAGGCAGGGTGATTGTCTCTGCTTGGGTCTTCCCAGAGAGACTCGGGAGAGGGCGAGGACAGAGCGGGGTCTGGAAAAGCTTGTCAGGCAGGACATGGGGAGGAAGCTGCCCAGGCAGAAGGCACAGGCAGGTGGCCAGGGTGGGGCTGTCTAGCCAGGCAGAGCCCAGGCATGGCAGGGGTACAGAGGGGAGGGCACGCACCTTCCCTGGCACCCTGGCTGCCTCCCACAGGCAAGCAACGGTCAGATCCACATCTTTCAAGAGCGCCTGATGGCCATCTGGGAAAGAGAACAGCTAGGGGAAGGCTGAAGCCCCCCAGGCAGGCTCCGGGGTCTAGAGAGACGGGCAGGGCACCAGTCAGCCCCGTGCAGGGATGGTGGAGCAGGTATGGGCACACCTGCTGAGAGGAGGCCGGGGCAGGAGGCCTCTGGTGCAGAGGACACGCGTGCAGATGCCAGGGGGCCACTCAGCATGCAGCAGGCCCACTGCAGCCCCACGACCTGGGTGGCCACGAGCACAGAGCGGGGGTGGGACAGCTGCACCCTACTTCCCTACCCTCCACCTCTTCCCCTGGTTCTTGCAGGGCTGCAGCCATGCTGGGACCCCCCAGCTCTGGTAATGCCAGGCGGGCCTCAGAGCTCCCCAGCACCCCCACATGCCCAGGGGTCACCAGCCCACTCAGGGTGGCACTGAGGACAGCAGGAAACACATCTTTCCCCCAGTGGCAGAGCTGTGGCAGCAGGCTCAGGGCCTCTGGAAGGAGAGGGAGCTGGACAGGGCAGGCGCACAGCTCTAGGACTGGCTGGCTCACTGGACGTTCAGGGACTCCAGGGGCACACTGGAACAATAGGGAGGGATGTGGTTGGACCTCTCAGGTGGCTCTGCCAGCCTGAGGGCGTGGTCCTCAGGCGTCCCTGACTCCGCTGTCTTCCCCAGCCATCCTCGAGCCTGCTCAGGGGTCTTCCCCCGCCATCCTCGAGCCTGCTCAGGGGTCTGAGGCCAGGTCAGCCCTGCTCAGGTGCTGGCTGGGCCACCATTGCAGGGACCCTGGAAGACCAACAGCAGTCATCACACAAAGCTTCACCTGGGTACCAGCGGCTGGCGGAAGCCGCTGAGGCCCCTTCTGCCAGAGGAGAGAAGCAGACACCTCTGAGTAAGAATCGGCTCCGCTCTGGTGTCCTGTCCCCCAGGCTGGGGCCTGTCACCTGAGATGCACCCTCCTGGACCTCCCACCTTTGCTCCAGAGATGACTGATGTGGTCCCTGTCTTCGAGGAGCCACATTCTGTGGATTTGGAAATGTGCACAAATCTCCGCTTTCTACGATGCCAGGCTCCATAGGGGCTGTGGGGCAGGAGGAGCCCTGACGGACTGTGCCTTCCGGGAAGGTGGGGACTTCACCTGGGCCATAAGAAGGGTGGTTGCAAGAGAAATGGAGGAGGGGAGTGGCTAGCTCAGGGGGTCCAGAAGACTGAAGAGCACCAGATGATATTGAGCCCCTAGATGGGGCTGGCAGGGGGCAGGGGAGCAGCCGGAGAAGGGCCTGGGCCCTGAGAAGAGAGCAGGCTGGGCAGCGCCCTTGGACAAGAGGCCGCACTTACTCTCCAGGCAACAGGAGGCACCAAACATGGCTGCCTGGGCTTGTGGGGCAACAGTCCTCTGGGTCCTTATGGAAAACTCTCCCCACCTGAGGGGTCAGCTGTGCCAGGATGGGGCAGGTTGCAGACCAAGGAAGCACCTGGAGTTGGCATGGAGACCCAAGCCTGCCAGGGAAGCTGCCAAGAGCATCACAGCCCGAGGGGCGCTCAGTGGCCGCGGTGACAGGCAGCACCTCTGTCCCTCCCGGCGCTATGCCCAGCAGTGCCTCTGTCCCTGGTGGTGCTCTGTCCAGGGGCAGCCACTGGACAAGTGACATGTGCCGTTTCCATGGTGCCCTCAGTCCTGCGCCCGTCCCACCCAGACAGGGTTTTGTGCCTGAGGCTGCAGGAGCAGAGACCTCGTCACTGCGGCTGGCTTAGTGTGCTGGTCTGCCCATGTCCAGGGAGCAGCTGTCCCAGCACACGGGCGGGAAAGCAGCTTCCCACAGGGAACACGGCTGCCCTCGTTCCAGGGAGCCCGAGAGGGCAGTGGCCTCCAGACACTGTGTGCACCCTGTGGCCCAGGTCCCCTCTCTGCCCCTTGGCCTGGCTAAGATTGAGGACAGACGGGGCATTCAGGGACATGGTGTGTGACTGTCCCCTTTTCTTTAAGGATGATACAGTGTCCCACAAGAGGAAGCAACGGGCATGCCTTGTTGAAGACGCTGCTGTGGCTTCAACATTCCCCTAAATGCTCCTGTGTTCACTGAATCTGGAGGTCAGTCCTCTAGACAATAATTAGAATTAGGCGAGGTCACCAGGGTGGGGCCCCATGATGGTGTTAGAGACTATATAGGGAGAGGAAGAGAGACCTGAGGTGGCCTGCCAACATGATGTCCTGAACCACATCGTGTGCAGTGTGAGGTCATCACCAGATGCTGGGCAGCTGCCAGCACCAGGTTCTGGGACTCCTTAGCCTTCAGAACTGTGAGCCACATAAATTCCTTTTCTCTACAAAATTCCCATTCAATGACAGTGACAGAAATGGACTCGGACAATGTAGAGATGGAGCAAAGGGGAGATGCCCTCCTTGTGCCAGGTCCTTTTGTGTCCACCCCTCTGTGGATGGCCATGCCCCAACCTGCTGTGTCCCCAGCACTTAGCACACCCCAGGAACTCTCAGTGCTCCCTAAGTGCTGCAGCCCAACACCCTGCAAGGACAGGCGCAACAGAAGGAGCCTCGGAGCTGATCTGCGGCTTCCTCCGGGCTCAGTCCCAGGCTCAGTCCCAGGCTCACGGAACTCTAAACCATGGTCAGGTGCCTCCCGTGGGCCAGGCACTCTGAGCCAGGACCGTGTGAGTGCCCAGGAGCAGTCACACTCACTGATGGGCCCATGTCCCCTCAGCCCATGCCTGTTCTCGTCACGCCACACTATAACACCATTTCCTGTGTACAAGTCACAGAATGCAAGGATGTGAGAGACGCCATGGGGTGCCTGGAAGGGACACCTGGGACTGAGGATAAGCCAGCAGAGGAGCCGGTGCAGGGTCATGGACGTGCCACCACAGAGGCCCAGGGTGGAGGGGAGACGGGGAGCGAGCAACCCTCATGCTAGACCCCCCTGCAGCTGATCACGGTCTGGTTTGCCACGGCATTTCTCCATTTAGCAAAGTCTTCTTCGGTGCCCGTGGGGAGGAGCATGGGAAGCCTCCCGGGCCAGGCTCACTGCAGCTCTGATGGCCAGTCGCTGGCTGGTTGGTAGGTATATTAGTTAGCTGGTTGGTGGGTTTGCGGTTGGTTGGTTGGTATATTGGTTAGCTGGTTGGTGGTTCTGTGGTTGGTTGGTTGGTATATTGGTTAGCTGGTTGGTGGTTCTGTGGTTGGTTGGTTGGTATATTGGTTAGCTGGTTGGTGGTTCTGTGGTTGGTTGGTTGGTATATTGGTTAGCTGGTTGGTGGGTTTCTGGTTGATTGGTAGGTATATTGCTGGGTCTAGCCACTGTGGCAGAGTCACATCACATACGAACTTCATTTCCATCACATTGGCCCTATTTTCTAGGTGCCAAAGAAAACGGAGCCAACCTAAGTAGCATGCGTGACTTTTCTGCCTTTTCACGCAGGAGCGAGCAGGACGCAGGAGCGAGAGGCACCGTTTTCCAGCTTCACTCCCACAGCACGAGCCACTTGGCGGCCGTGTGTGTTGGGCCGGAAGCCAGGGCTCCGTGCAAACATCCCTTAATGCAAGCCAGCATCTTTATCTAGTCTCCATCCAAAGAAATGTCCCCCCAGTCGCAACACTGTGAGCTCCCTGAGCGATCACACTGCAGAGATGTTTGCAGGCGCGTTGAGGAGGCACCAAAGGGGAGCTCCCGCTGCAGCGGGAGCACTGAGCGTGCCTGGCATGAGAGAGGAGAGCCAAGTAGGGCTCCCCAGGGAGGGAAGCACACCTTCCATCTGGAGAGACAGTGACTCAGAGAAGAGCCACCACGCCTCCGTCATTCACGCATCCACAAGCCTTGCAGGGTCGGTGCCACTCTGAGCCGGAGGACACCAGCTCACCACGGTTGTGTGTGGAGTCTCACGGTGGTTGTGGAGCCCCAGGGTGGGCCCCTGATGGAGCAGAGTCCTGGCCCAGGCCCTACAGTGCTCACGAGGACCACTAATGCTGTGTGTCTGAAGGACTCCGTCCCGTCTTGGAAGCCACACAGGATCTTTCTAGGAGAAGCGAGGTGGCCCTGAAGTGCCCTTTGAGCAGCTGGGGGAGATGCCATGTTTGTGATGTGTCCTATAGAACATGGGCTGTGGGGGCGTTTGACAGGACTGTCGGGGAGACTCCCTGAAGTCCCGGGTGTCCGCAGCCCTGCACCGCTGAGTGGGTGGAAGACGAGGGTCCCCACCCAGGTTGTTCGTGTTCCGCACCCCCTCTGCCTGGCAGCTCGGCTGAGCACACAGTCCTGATCTCCGGCGAGCCTGAGACGCTGGGGCATGGGTCGTCCACCGGGGAAGGGCACGAGAGGCCCTGGCCGCCTTCTGCCCTCAAGGGGCCCGTGTCAGTCACAGGCCGGGTACTCCCTGCGATGGGGAGGCGGTGCTCACTGGGGGCTTTGAGGCTGTCTACCACGAGCTCGCTTGGGCTCCCTGAGCCCTCAGTTCCACGTGGTGGGGTGGCCGTGAGTCACCGAGCGTGGGTGGCAAAGGCCCCTCTGGTTCTGGTCCATTTTCTCTTTGTCAGAATCAGTCACGTGCCTTCTTCTTTTCAGCCCCAAACCACAGAGTCCTGCAGAATGGATAATCAATTTCAATAATCAGTTAAATGGGTCGGCTTTTGTTCCCAGAAAAACTCCCACTGGGAGAGGGATTTTTTAAAAGACTCCTGGGTTGAGTTTTACTTCTGAACTTGGGCCTCTCGTGAAGGGCTCAGAGCTGCACTCGAGGTGGAACTGGAGAATTGCTGAGAGGGACGAGGGCAGGACGAGCCCCTGGAGATGCACCTGGAGCAGCGCCAGCAGCCCACACCCATGGTGGGAAGGGCCAGAGGCGGAAACAGGGAGCTGCAGCCAGAAAGGGAGCAGAGGGGACCTGCCAGAACCGAGCGCAGCTCCAGAGAAGGGCAGAGCCCCTGCTCATTCTTATCCTGCCAGCGCTTCCACGGTCTGCGTCCACTAAGGGATGCTGCCTCGGGGGCCCAGGGGTCAGATGGACAGCAGCGGGACACCAGCGCAGCGGAGGCCTCAGATGTCAGGCGGACTCGGAGACGCTGCTGCCCCCACAGACGCCCACCCCAGCCCCTTGGAGCTCAGGGTGATGACAGGCCGGTCATCGCCTGGTCTCTGCCTCTTCCCAAGACCCCAAGGCTGCCGTGACAGGAAGTGCAACGTGCCTCTGGGTCCTGGGAAAGGGGCGCAGGGGCGGGCGGATCCCATGAGCCCTCTGGGCAGCTCTGGAGAGGTGCAGGGCTCACCCGGGCTGGCATCAGGTCAGTTGCCCTTACAGAAGTCAGCGTCCCTGGGCAAAGGGGGCGTGCAGAGCGCCCCGGGCGGTCCTGCGGCTTCTCCATGAAGTAGCCAGGACTCCAGGTCCCGGGATCCTCAGCTTCGCGGTCAAGGCCCTCCTCCCTCTGGGCCCCTCATGCTGACACTGGGTCAGCAGCTCCACCTGGAGCAGGTCTGAGGCTCCGTGAGCTGGCCATCCCACCTCCATGTGGACCAGGAGACAGAATGACTGGCCCACGGGTCCGGGCCATGTTAGCCATCCCCCAGCCTCGGGCAGAGGGCTCTGCCTCCACCTTCCACCACTGGTGTGAATTTAAGACCCAGCAAAGAATAGTTTGTAGCATGAATAACTTGGACGATGCTCCGGCCTCCGAGCCCGTGCTGAATGCCCCAGGAGGCAGGGCAGCAGAGGGCATGCGGGAGGGCAGCACCGGCCACGCCCGTCACCGCCCCGCAGCAGTGCCTTGGCAACATGCTGCTCCGTGGGCCTTGACCACCCTGTTCTCGGTTCTGTTCTCGGTTCTGAAATCCACCTCATCTTAGACGCACCTCCGCCTCCGCCTCTGCAGCAGCACGCCCTCCCTGGGGCCCTCTCTGCTCCTGCTGATGCCGGAACACAGGCCAAGCACATGGCAGAGCCAAGCAGGTCGACACCAGCCAAGCAGGTCGCTGTGGCTGTCCTTGATGACAGGGAGACGGGGTCTGAGCTGAAGGAGAGGAGCTGGCCACATCTGGACACTCAGCAGCCTGGTGTGTGGTCCACTCCCCTCGAGTTGGAGACCCTGGCATGGCCCAGCCTCGGCTGACCAGCCACATGGTCATGGACAGAATGGGGCAGTGTCTGGGCAAGGGTTCGGGGGCCACTCTCCCCAAGCCTTGGTGGCCTGAACTGGCAGTGAGACCCAGGGTCTTACTGACCCTCCGTCTCAGAGAGGAACAAACGCAGACTCAGACACACCTTCCCAACCACATCTGCTGCTCCATACTAATATCATGTGGTCCTCACACAGCCTCCAGGCCTCCCATCTGGCCTCCTCAGTCTTGGGAGACCCTGACCAGTGAGGACAAAAGGGGCATTCATGGGAGAGCTGGAACTGACTGGCTGTGAGATCTGTTATCCTGGGGGCAGAGTTCCTGGTGGGGTCGCCGTCCTGCCATACAGAACGTCACACACTGGGTGACTGGTAAATAGCAGAGTCCTCCAGTGCTGGAGGCTGGGAGGTCCACAGTGGAGGACCACATCACGGGGGGGCTTTCCTGCTGTGTCATGATGTGGAGGCAGCATCACACGCCCTGAGCCAGCCAGAGGGGGCAGCCAGCTCTGGTGACCATCCACTGCCCTGGATGGTGACGCTCCTGGATGGTGACACTGACCCGCTGCTCAGGGCCCTTGCGGCCTCTTCTCTTGCAGCACCTGTTACCAGCCCTGCTGCAGGGGATCCAGCTTCCTACACATGAACTCGGGGAGCTCCCCCAGTGCAGCCCTCCTGCTCAGCACCTGCAGAGAATGGAAGGGTGTGTCCAGCAGCCACCGAGCCACGGGGGGTGAGGGGGCAGGGCTCTTGGCGTCTCTCCACCCTCAAGGACAGAACTCGCCCGTCCAGCCTCTGCCTCTATCTTCTGCCTCGTCTCTTCTCAGGACACTTGCCACTCCCTCAGGAAGACCCTCATGACTCCACTGGGCACACCTAGATCTTCCGGCACTGTCCTCATCTGAGGGCCCTGAACTTCATCGAATCAGCAAAGTCCCTCTGGTCAGGTAAGGTAGCACATCCACAGGCCCCAGCGACTGGGGCGGGGACATCTCACCAGGCAGCTGGGGTGGCAGGCACAGGGGTCTCTGGCAAGGAAGAACCGAATTTACAGAGGACCAGGCGGGGCTGAGGGGTGCTCGAGGGCACTTCCCGCTCGGCTCAGCACCTGCTCACCAGGGCAGCCTTGTCCCTGAGACAGAGAGACCTAGAGGAATGTGGACACAAGAAGGGCCAGGGCAGAGCGGGAGCAGGGCCAGGAGGCCCACGCCCAGGGTGAGCCACACTGGGGCTGCGTCTGCTGGGGTCCGCTCTGCAGATCTCCCCCGGGCCAGCTGTAAAGGGCAGATAGGAACACTGGCCTCCTTGCGGGACCCTGAGTGGATGGAAGGACCCAGAGTGGGGGCACCTGGCTGTCCCTCGGAGCCAGCGGCCAGCCTTGCCTCTTTTTCTTGAGCAGCCCCCGCAAATATCTCTTCCTGCCACCTCCTGGGCTGCCTCCTCACTGGGTCTCTTTTCTCTTACTCATTCTCTGCTGCTTTGAATGCACACAAAACACCCTCATTCAGGTGCCCCTTGCTGGAACCTTTTTAGTGCATGCTCCGCCCTCCCCACATGCCCCTCTCCTGCCTCCCTGGCTCCCCACCTAGCAGGGGGTGTGCCCTGGGACGGTTATTATTTTGCATGAAAAGGAAAGTGAAGTGCCCCTATCCACCCCATCTCAGCTAAGCCACAGCAGAACCTCACCCGGTGTTTTGTGAGAAGATTCTTCATACACTGAGCTCTGCCTTTGCCACCTGGGGAGTGCTCCTTTAATACGCCGGGCATCGTGGAGAACGCTGTTAATTACAGCCCAAACCATAAAGCAGGCCCAAGTGAGGCAGTGAATTTGGAAGCCCCAGATAAAGATTCCCAAGTAGCAACCAGAGGTGGAAAACATCCACAGATGCTGCGAACACACACCACCATCGACCGGGAGGCGGCTCCTCTGACCTTCATTTTCATTTCTGTGGCTTCCTGTTCACTGAGGCCAGCACAGTGTGACCTCTACACCATGAACCTCCCAGGCCCTGGCAATTTCCCCACTGCCCTGTCACACAAAGCCCCTCTCCTGTGCCCAGACCCACCCTCTGCCTTCCCGTCCCCTCTGTCGGAATGGCCTGTGCTGCTGCTCAGCCTAGCTGACTCCAAGGACAGACCTCCGTGGGAAACTCGGGAACCAGGGAGTGGAACAGAGCTCAGGAGGGGCCCAGCGAGCCTGTGCCGGCAGGTTTGGGCAGGTTCTGCTGCCTGCCAGGCCCCTCTGTATGCAGGAAAAGTGACCTGAGCCCTGCTGCCTGGTGCCCGGGCCTGGCCAGAGCCCTCAACGCAGGTCAATCAGCATGGAGCTGCTGCGGCTGCTGGGGTCACGGCCCCAGAAACTCTCTGTGGCCATGACAGAGCAAGCAGCACAAGCAGCGCTGACTGACGAGGGGCCAGGAGCATGGTGACAGGCAGAGAAGCTGTGGGGACCCTCTTTTCATCCCCCGAGCCTTGTGAGCGTGCCTTGGCTCTGGCACAGCCTGCCATAGGACAGCCTGGCTCATACCTGGCTGCACTCAGCAAGGCCACCTCTGGGCGGGGCCTGGGGAGGCCAGCGGGTCATCTCTGTGCCCATGGGCACAGCCTCCACTGGGGTTGGACTGGCCGGAGGCAAAGGCCCGTGTTCTGCCATCAGCAGGGAACCTGGGTCCTTCCTCAGCCTCCGCAGGCCCTGGCTTGGGCTTCCTGATGCCCGCAGGCTGGTCTGAGCCTGCCAAGTCCCAAGAGACCAAGGCTGAATTGCAGTCAATTTACAGACAAGGTCCAGGAGAGGCTCGGTGCCACCCTCCACACCCACCGGGCAGAGCAGCTGAGGCCCCTCTCCAGGGAAGGCGTGTCCAGGAATCTGGCCATGTTAATCCAGCAAGCCTTTGTGCTCCCCGGTGATAGCCCGGGTGAGAGCGTCCCCTTCAATCGTGGTGTTGGCACCCACCCCTCCCTCTGCCAAGGAGCAGCCAGCCGGCACGGCTAGGCACCTGCAGCCCCGTGCCAGGGCTTGCTTCCTCTGCTGTTGCTACCCCACTGCTCACAGCCAGACCCAGGCAGGAGGGCGCAGAGGCCACGAGTCTCACTTGACAGCTGTGGGAATCACAGCCACATCACGAAATAGCCGCAGTTCAGCACAGAGCACAAGTGGCCGGGTGGGGCGGGCAGACGGATCTGGTCCTAAAATCCCTGCCTGGCTGCTTCTCCAGCTCCAGCACACCCACCAAGCAGCCCAACCCTTTCCAAGCCATCCCTGGCATCTGTCCCTCCTTTGTGGAAATGGGAGAGGCCGGGATTCCTGTGCTGTGGAGGAGCCCAAATAAACCAGGCTGTTAAGCTATGGACAGTGGAGTCCCCAGAATGGGCAGCAAGGACCCCAGGTCTCCTCTTGCCATCATGGACTGCCTTGTCTCCATGTGGACAAACTGCCAGCTGTGGTCACATCAGTCCTTGAAAGTCACTCACAGATGGATAAATCAGTGCCTGCTCCACGGGGTCACCAGCCTTCTGAAAGCTCTACTACTGGGCCACCCCGCAGCCTCTGAGGCCTGACCCCAGTTCTGCAGTGAAGGGGGGCATAGGACATCGGCTACCCTCTACCTGGAGGTAGACGGGATGGTGACCCCCAAAAGGCTATGTCCACGTCCTAGTGGACACAACCTTATTTGGAAAAGGGATCTTTGCAGATAAAGTCACTAAGGGCTTTGAGATGAGATCCTCCTGGGTGGTCCAGGCGGCCCTAAGTCCAGTGAGAGGAGATTCAGGCACAGCACAGCAGCCCAGACATGACAGTGGACGGAGTGATACCTCCACAAGCCTATGACCCCTGGACAGGCAGGAGGCAGAAGAGGGGGCAACAGTCCTCCCAGGGCCTGTAGTGGGAGTGAGGTCCCAGTAGCACCTAGAGTCAGAATCCTCAGCCTCAGGGACTGTCAGAGAATGGCTCTCGGCTGCTGGAAGCCACCCAGTTTGCAGTGAGTCATTACAGTAGTCAGGAAGTAGGCAGGCCAGTTGACAGGCCCCAGCGTCGCATGATGGCTGAAGCTATCCCCAGCTGGAAACGGGCTAGCCCAGGCCTTCCCAGAAGCCAATGCAAGAACTTGGCCTGCTCCTGATGCCCTACATGCTGCGGGCTCTGCAGACAGGCAGCGCCAGAGTAGGCCCGCTGCCAGTCCTGCCAGGTCCTCTGACCTGGAGTGAGCCCCCTGACCTCTCTGACCCTGGAGGTGGAGCGTCCTGAGGCCTAAGCCCCATTAGAAGTTCAAAGGGCTCAGCAGCGCCTAGCAGGAAGTAGATGCTTCGATCCATCCTGGCAGCCTGGCAGCCAGAGGCTGATAAGCAAGGGGGAGGGGAGGAAAGCCGGAGGCAACCGTGAGGGCAGCTGAGAACAGATGTGCTCGGGCATGTGGGTGACACAAATCAGCCAGTGCCAATCAAGTGATCGAAGGGGCAGCCAGTCCGCTTAGTATTGATAAAGGGCTCATTAATATGAAACTCTGCTCCATTTAGCATTTCTTACTGCCAATTAGCAGTAATGTCTCCACTGCACTTGAAACGAGGGTAAATTAATGGTCTCTGTTTTCCTAGGACAAGCGTGGGCAAGCCTGGACTTGCCTGGTGTAGCTGGGAGCTGACCATCGGGACTTTGCAGAATCCTGCCCTCGGGAACAGAGGCCTGGGGCGCACCAAGCCCTCAGTGGAAAGGCAGCTGGCCCAGCAGCTGCCCTAGTCTTCAAACTCCACACAAAGCAGCCACAGGACCATCACCTCCGTGGCCTGAGTCTGAGCCCACTTTCCAAGCCAGCCAGCAGCTCCCATCTCTCTCCCCCGGTGATTAACGACAGCACGTTGTGTCACAAAGTAAACAATGGAATTGTGCTACCAAGAGTTATGGGGAAATGAAGCCATCTCTCTCCTGGCCCAAACAGACCGCAGGAGCTGTGGCAGGGCGTCAAGCGCCCTTTGCAGGGCAGAAATACATTGATTTTTGTTTAATGCATCAGGCCGTGCCCAGGCCTGGCGTTGGAAGACCTGACCCCCAAAAGGTACTCATTCTGTAGCTTGGCCCCTGGAGGGAATGTCTTCTGGGAATGGCATAGGACGGTGGAGGCTAGAAAGGCTCTCAGACAGGCAGAGGCTCCAGGCCCGACTGCCCCTGAGAGATGAGCCATCGCAGCTAAAGTCACACTGTGTCTCCGAGTCTCAGTTTCCCCTTGCAGAAGATGGCCAGCAGACCAGATATCCTCAAGAAAGTGGATCCCCGGGAGCTGGGATTGTAGCTCAGCGGTAGAGCGCTTTCCTCGCATGCGTGAGGCCCTGGGTTCGATCCTCAGCACCACGTACAAAGCAATAAAATAAAGACATTGTGTTCATCTACAACTAAAAAAAAAATTAAAAAAAAAAAAAGTGGATCCCCATCAACACAGGCTGTCACATCCAAACAAGAGCTGCTGGAGAGCCCCCAACCCCAGTGCTTGCTCTGCACACCCACCCACATCCCCCAGCTCCACTGTGCATGTATGTCCTTACACAAGGACCAGCGTGCAGTGTAAACGGAGCCCAGTTCCCATGTGCCCTGTTAATTGGCCAGCCCAGGAGTCCTCCCGAGGGCCTCCTTTTAGGTCTGCCTCACCCTGGGGCCCCAGAGCTCTTGGGGACAGGGGTGCCCAGGGCTCAGCTCTGAGCTCCAGCATCTGTCATAGCCTGGGCCAGCACTGATGGATGCACAGACCCACACTGGACAGGTGCACAGGTGTAGCTGCCTCACACTCACCTGGCAGGGCGGTCCGCACACATGCACACACACAGCCAGGCCCAGCCCCTCCTTGTGGGTGACGCTGAGCCCGGGGCACTGCGCATGCCCTGCTCGCCCTCACTGCCTGAGACCCTGCTCACCTCGCTGCTTGGCTCCTGGTGACTTGTCCCCACCGTCCCTCCTCCAGGCTGGCTGCCTACACTCAGGGGCAAGTACCCTGAGCAGATTGCCTGTGGCGCCAGCTTGCCGCAGGGACCCTGCCCCAATGCCCTTGACACTGGCTCCTCCACAGTCCTGCCTCTCTCCTGCGGGAACAGGAAGAGGATTCTGGGGCAGCAAGGACCACTCTGCTCTCCCAGCTGATCCCCCATCTGTCACCTCCAGAGGACAGGTGCTGTGTGGGTTCCCTATGGCTGATGTCTCCAGTGACATCACCTGGCTCCCTTCCACTGCTGGAGGCCAGAAGCCTAAACCCAGTCCCACCAGACTTAGCAAGGTACACGTGGGCCTGGCCTCCTCAGGGGACTCCTGAAGGACCTGGCCTCTACAGCTGGCTCCTGGCCACCCTTGCAGAAGGCTCCTCCTCTACCTTCAGAGCCCCAGCATGAACCTCCAGTCCCTCTCTGCCTCTGCTGACACCCAGCTTCTTCATCCCGTGGTGAGACTGCCCTCCTCTGCCTCTTGGTCAGGACACTGTGGCCACGTCAGGCCCACCCAGTCCTGGCCTTCCGCCATGTGCCAAGTCCCCTTTGCCACATAAAGAACAATCGTAAGTTCTGGGATTCAAATGTGGACACATTAGGAGACTACAGTTCTGCACATGGAGACTGAGGCTTTCCTGCCAATGAGGCTTGGGCCAGGGCAGCTGTCCCCTAGGACAGAGGGGAGCAGGAGGCTGAGGCTGGGCCGGGGCAGCTGTCCCCTAGGACAGAGGGGAGCAGGAGGCTGAGGCTGGGCCGGGGCAGCTGTCCCTAGAAGAGGAGGCTCAGGACACTGAATCCTGGCCACAGCAGCTGTCTCCGGGACAGGAGGGTCAGGAGGCAAACGCTGGGCCAGGGCTGCTGTTCCCTAGGACAGGAGGGGCAGCAGGCCTTAGGCACCTCCAGGGACAGACACCTCTTTGCACAGGTCTCTATTTCACAGTGACATCCTGAGACCCATCAAGGTCCTCTCTGGCCCTGACTCTCTGGGCCCTGTGGGTGGGAGAGTCCAGCCCCACCCCCAGCCCCTGCCTCAGCATTTCACCCCAAGCACACCAGGTGCCTTGCACCGGCTCCCAGGACAGGCTCGTCCCTGGCCCCCTGGGTCAGCCCCTGTTGTGGCCCCCAGGCCTGGTGTAAGGCTCCTCTCACTTGCTTGGTCTCAGCATCTCTGCGTGTGGCGCTCCTCTGCCATCAGGAGGCTCTGAGAGCCTGCTGACTCCCAGCTGGACCGTTAGCACTGAGGTCAGGGAGCTGGGTGATGCCTCCCTTCCCCACGTGTTCCCCGGCCTGGGCCTTGTGGGCCCCGGGAACTGTGGGTGAAAGTGTCCAACTAGATATGTATGGGGGGCCAGCATTTCTAAGATGCACTTCTGAAGATGGTCCACAGGGACCCCCAGAGCTGGTGACTGGTGCAGCATCACCATAGGATTCACTTATGTTCTATGCCCCCTTGGCCTGGAGATGGGCATCTTGTCTGGGTGGGCCAGGACCAATCAGATGATCCATAAAAAGCAGCACGTTCTCTCTGGTTGAGGCAGAAGGAGGAAAGATGTATGAACCAGGAGAAAGACCGAAGGGACCATTTCTGGGCTGGCAGTGGAGGGGCCACGTGAGAAGGCATGTGAGTGGGTGGCCCCTGACATCTGTGCGTGGCCCCCAGTTGCCACCAGCGGGAAAGCAGGACTTCCTGCCTACAGCCACAAGACCTGCACATGGCCAACACCTGAGCCAGCTCAGAAGCAAATCCTCCCTTGAGGCTCCAGATGTGGGCCTCACCCCGGTGCCTCCACCGCCGCCTGGTGAGACCCCGGCCTACACAACCAGAGCAGGTGGAGTCTAGGGCTCTAAACTGCTCCTGCAGTGACCTGCCTCTCAGCCTCCCACACTCACTGAGAGGCACTGGTCAGTGGCATCCCAAGTCCAGAAGACACAGGTCCAGCTGGGGCTGGGCACATGCAGCATGCACACACCAGGGTGGTCACAAGTTTGGGGGACCCAAAGCATCCGTCCGAGCCTTTGCCTTTGCTGAGACCTCTGGGGCCTGCCCACCCAGGGAGGGTGTGACCTTAGGATCCCAAGACCGGGCCCTCTGGAGACCCGATGGCCACCTGACCAGCAGGGTCACCAGATACTGCCCTCAGCCCTCAAGCTATTCCTCAGGCTACATCCCCGGAGGAGTCTGGAGAGGCCATGGTTGTCCCTGAGTCAGAAGACAGCACCAGGACAGGGGCCTCCTCTGCCCACCCACCCCACCCACCCTTTCTATTCACCTGACAGGATGCACATGCGGTGACCGCCTGAGTGACCAGGCCCCAGGCCCAGCTCCGCCTCAGCCCCTCTGAGCACGGGCCTAGGTGCAGCTGTGACTTCCCTACCCACGTCCCCGTGGGCAGCCAGGCAATCCATGCAGAGCCCTGGAGGGTTGGCAGCAGCACACAGCACCTGCTGGACGCACACTGGGGTCACTAGCACAGGCCTGAGGACCCGGGCCCTGTCCTTACCTTGCTACCTTCCCCGCTGGCCCCAGAACCCACTCACATCCAACAGGAAGCTGTTCGTCCACCTACCCAGCTTCTCCGTGACCTAGGGATTGGGAGGACTGCTCACAGTCCCTTTTAAAATGACGAAACCAGTCGGGTAAGGTGGTGCACACCTGCAATCCCAGCAGCTCGGGAGGCTGAGATAGGAGTTTCCATAAGTTCAAGGCTGGCCTCAGCCATTTAACAAGGCCTTAAGTAACTTAGAGAGACTCAAAATGAACAATAAAAAGAACTGAAGATGTGGCTCAGTGGTTAAGGGCTCCTGGGCTCATCCCTGATACCTAAATAAATAACTAATAAGATAAAAACATAAATTAAAATGAGGAAACTGGGGCTGCAAAGTTGTGGTAGCCGCCTTTGGGTACTATTGGAATCCGCCTGAAAAGGCACAGACCTGGGGCTCCCTGTGAGTTCCAGCTTCGCCGCACATCCTGATGGGGGCAGGCTGGGACTCAGTGGAGGACGTCCTGTGTTTCCTGACCAGGCCGCCTCTGCTCTTGCCCCTCACCCAGTGAACCCTGAGCCCCAGATCCTCTAGCTCCTTAGCAGGACTCACAGAAGCTGGGCTATTCCTGCCTCTGTCACCAGACTTCAACCTGCGGGGCCCCCTCCTCGCCAGCATGGTGCAGGGACGCGCAGAAGGAACACTGGCCACGAGCTGCACCAATCCAACAGCCCTGTGTGTGGTCGGAAGCACAGGCATTTAGGTGGCCTCAGAGGGAACTTCCTCCTTGCCCTGTGGTCCAGGTCAGGAGGACGGGCTCACCTTGTGCTCAGCACACCTGCCTCTCTCCTAGTGCCATGCCCTGGACAAGTGGTCACAGACCTGGGGACCAGCAGGGCCCCATGGAAGGCTTGCATCCTGGCTGGGCGGGGGAGAAGAGGCCTCTGGCTGGCCACAGATGACATGCTGGCTGGTAACCTCATCAGAGATCTCCAGAGAGGCACCTGAGCAGCTCAAGCCCTCTGTGACCCCAGAGGCCAGCTGACAGGGAATAGAGGTCACAGTCTCAGGAAAGACAGACTCTGTTCACATTAAGACCCTAGCCTGGCCAAGCAGAGTGGCGCACACCCTTAATCCCAGCTACGCGGGAGGCAGAGGCAAGAGGATTGCAAGTTTAAAGCCAGCCTGGGCAACTCAGTGAGAACCTGTCTCAAAATAAAAACTGAAAAAGGCTGGATGTAGCTCAGTGGGTAAGTCCCCTGGGTTCAGTTCTCAGTACAAAAAAAAAAAAAAAAAAAAAACCAAAACAAAACAACAACAAAAAATACACCACTTTGGCTTATCTGCTGTCTCAAAGGTAAAACTGAGTGTCTCCGCGCCTGCCAGGTGAGCAGCCTCAGCCCAGCCGAGTCCATGTGGCAGAGCCGGCAGGGTGTAGCTTCTGTGGAACCACGGGGGACAAGCCCCCTTGGCCAGGCTGGCCTCAGCAGAGCCACTCAGCTCTCAGCCAGACCCGTAGCCCCTTTGCGGACAAAGCTGACCCACCCTCTCTGCTCTGGTCCCTGTCCCTCCCACACAGGCCCCTGGGCGCCACATAAACAGAATGGCCCAGTCCAAGAGGGGACGCCTAGGCCAGGATGGGCTGAGGTAGCTCTGGAAATCAGGCTGGACACTACACGCACCAGTTTGGTTGACAGTCTCTGCTAAAAGCTGCCCCCAGACACTGCACTGGATTATTCAAATCCCAGCCTCTCTGCTCGCAGCGGAGATCGGACAGGATTGGACATTTATTAGGTAACTGAATGGCTGTAATAAGATAGCAGATCCAAAGGAGCAGAAAATTAAATGTTCTTGAGTTATCTTATTGAAATTTCCCTTCCACGGCTTTTATTAGAGGCGACAGTGCCAGAATTTCAAAGATGCATTTTAAGAGACTTCTTTATGGGGTCCCCGGCACAGGCTGAAGCCATCAAACCAACCGGCCTGCGCCTGGCTCTGGGTGGCCCGCTTTGGCAGGGCTGCCACTGCTCGCTGGGAGTCAGCACACCCGCCCGTCTGCTGGAAGGCTGAGCGCGGCACACGCCGTGTTTTATGGGGCAAGTTCACTGCGTTAGTCATTGAATTTTGATCACTTATTATCATAAGGAGATACATTGATTTCATAAGCAAGGCAGGAAGAATAAACCACACGGTGACGCTCCGGGCCCAGGCTTCCTTCCAGAAAACAAGGCCACCCTGCCTCCCTGATGAGCGTAGGGTGTGTGTCTGAGAGCTCGGCAGGGTGGTGACTGCCCGAGCCACCACCAGAGAAGACCCTCCCCAGCTGAGGCTGCTCCTGCAGTGGGGGCGGGAGGGGGTGCCAGGCTCCCCGCCAGTGTCACTCTTCCTGGGGAATGTGGCCCTCTCCCTCGTGAGGGTATATTTCCTCTGCAGTTATCGCCAAGTTGTAGTGAATATGAGGTTTGTGCCTGGGTCTTGATCTGTAAGGGCCTGCGAGACAACAAGGGCCCAATGCCTTTAAGAGGGAAGTTTGTTGTCACTCCAGTTCCCCTGGAGATGACAGGCACAGCATACCCTGTAGGGCACAGGGGGAGGGCGGGTCTGTCGGGAGCAGACAGGGGCCAGGAGAGGGGCCAGGCCTCTGTGTTTGCATGGGAGAAGCAGAGAGGCGGCCGGTGAGAAGGACTTGGGAGACCAGGGTGCAGGAGCTGTCCCGAGTGGCCGGGTCTGTCCCTGGGCGATGTAGGGAAGAAGGACAGTGCTCCGTGTGAGGGTAGAGAAAGGAAGCAGTTGAGGGTGTGAGCTTGGGGTTGGCTGGTCCGAACATGAAAGACAGATTCACGGCAACGTGCTGACTGTCTCCAAGAATCAGCTAACCCTGGGAGTGGGGGGCACTCTCCCCAGCCAAGAGGGTCCCAACATGCCAAGCCATCACGAAATACAGAAAATAAGACAGTGTGGCTTCCTTGCTCCCAAGGCAAAGAAAGCCTATTCCACAGAAGAGAAAATATCCCACATCTAATCACACGACACTGAACTAAGGACCAGGTACAGGGGCCCACAGAACGGGGCTCGGGCTCCCAGGATGCTCACCGGGATGGCCACAGGAGGACCAGGCAGCTCGGCCTTGCGTACCTTTGTGTGCCTGGGTCCCGGCCTCTCTAGCTCTACTAGCCAGGGAGCAGGTGTCTGGGAACAGTGAGGCTAGGGACAGACACCATGAGAGCCCCTTGGTGGCAGGAGCTGCTCACTGTGGCATTGTGCTCAGCACCATGTGACCACAGGGTCAGGCCCCAGCACAGAGGACTAATGCCTACCATGGTGACCACCTGGGCACACAAACTGGTAATATGGATACAAACAGAGGGACTGCTGTGGAGGGACAGGGACCCTCACACAAGAGTCCTTGGGGTCTGGGTGGTCCCACCAGGACCGGAAGATACAGATCCAAGCCTTGCAGCTGGCCAAGGTGACCCCACTGGAATGAGAGAGAAGGCCGTGCCTGTGACCAGTAGCAGAACCTCAGCTAGCCAGCAGGAAAGGCCATGACACAGGGCTCAAGCTTCCTCCCTTTAAAGAGAGACCTCTGCCGGGTTTCCAGCAGGACAGTAAAGTCCAGCCATCCCTCCCTCAGGCCTGATTCCAAGACCCTGCACTACCACATCCTAGGTCTCACGTCCCTTCCACAGAACGGGGTGTACGCATCCACCACAGGCCCAGCCCCCACCGTGCTCCGCCCTCTCTGCCTCGCTCACCACGCCCACTGCACTGGAGGCCTCGAGGCCCTGCCTGGTTCAGGGAGTGATGATGTAAGACAAGTCCGCAGGAGCTCAGCGCAGGCGTAACCTTTTATCTCAACATTCTCCACAAGGGTGGTTGAATCTCCACGGATGCAGGACCAGGCTGAGGCAGCATGGGCAGGGGAAGGAGGCACTGCCCAGGGGGACGTCGGGGCAGCTGGGTTGGGAGAAGGATGTGGTCAGAGACAGGAAGCATCCACAGGCCTTGGCAGGGAGCTGGACCGGAGGGGAGGTCCTGCCTTCAGTGCCCAGTTGCAGTCAAGTTTATTGCCCATAACAAATGACTGCAGCTGAGGGCCCTGGCCCCTCACCGCTCGGGCAACCAGAAGTCCAAATCAGTCATGGGGCTGGCTCTTTCTGGGGCCCCGGGCTGGACCCAGCTCTAGGCTCCCGTACTTCTAACGGCCCACATTCCTTGGCTTGTGGCCCCTTCCTCATCCTCAAAGGGCACCACTTCTGCCTGTGCCTTCCTCCCTTCTCTCTTCCAGCCTCCTGCCTCCCCGCTCCTGAGGGCCCTGTAAGGACAGTGAGTTCTGGGGACGCAGGCTGGCGCCCATCTGCACAGCCTTAACGTAATCAGGTCTGCGAGGCCCCCTTTGCCCAGCATATTCACGGTCCTGGGGATTAGAGCATTTGGGGTGGGCTGCCCTGCCTGGAATGGGGCCCTACACCAGCAAGTGCCTAAGAAATGTCTGGGACAACACGGACCTTCAATGGCCCAGAGAGGCCCAGCATCTAGAGTCCAGAACCTCCCTGCGACATCTTGAACTCCACGTCCCAGGGCTGCAGGTAGGGGGACAGCAACATTTACAAAAGGTGAGACCCAGTGGGATCACCAGAGTTGAGGACCCCTGCACAGAGAGTCCTTCCTGGGCACCGCCAATCAGTGCCTCCCCTGACCACACTGTGTCACCTCCGCCTACCTGCAGTGTGCAAGCCCCACCCAAGGCATGTCCTGGTGGGTGAGCAAACGCACCTCCCACACTGCCACCTCCAGCTCCTGGCAGAGCGGACAAGCCCAGGACGTGTTTCTTAATTGATGAGATGCTCAAAAGGCAACTTTACTGTGGGTCCTCCAGGGAAGGCATTGAAGCCAAACTAAAGAGGCAGGGGTTTGCTCTGCACACAACAAGGAGCCGTGGCCGGACAGCCCACCGCCCAGACGGGGGCTCTTGAAGCCTGTGTGTGGCCAGCCACCAAAGATGCACTAAGCAGTGTTCAACAGTCCTGGAGTGAGGCCAAGGACATGCCTGGGCACTGGAGCCATGTGTCCCAGCAGCTCAGGGCACGGGGTGTCGGTGGCCCTTCACGACTTAGTGTGAGGTTTTGGATGGTGTTGCAAGGCCCAGCAGTGTGACCGTGCCTGGGGCATAAGGGTAGGAAGAACAGTGTCCTGGAGGAGAAGGAGC